>BQNB010108727.1:11720-22901 GCA_026074375.1 Tanacetum coccineum
ACTTTCTGCAATCAGCAGCTAAATTGGCTTTTTGGAGCTTATAAAGTGCTTATTTTCGCAAGGTGTCTTTATTAAAGTTGCTTAAAAACATGTTGTGAACAACTTTCGTGTTTTGCGTTTTGGCTAAAAATGACTTTTTAAAATCAGCACTTTTTGGGGACTTGGACTAAAATCGGGATTGGGGTTCAGGGTAGGAAAAAAATAATTTATTTTGGTCTTTTGTCACAAATAGTCCCTGTCGTTAGTCCATTGTTAGTCCTTGTTAGTTTTAGTTTAATTATTAGTTAGGTTTAGTTTTAATTAGTTTAATTAAGTTTTAACCATTAGATAAAATTTGGGGCTTTTTAATTTTGTTATTAAATTTCTGCACTTTTTCTCCACTTAGTGTAATTTTTATAAAAAATTTAGGTTTTTAGCCCTCGTTTTTCGTGCCCGTTTTAAGTTTTAAGTTATATAGCTTTCGTGTTTAGGTTTTATTTAATCGTTTTTGCATATTTAACTTGTAGAAATAGAAAACCAATCATAACCTTGTCATATTCAAACATCAATCATCAATCCGTTATTCGATTTTCCATTCAAGCCTCGTTGGGACATAACGACCCGGGAATCAAACTTCCGGATACGTATATATATTTTATTTTGTGAATGTTGACTTCTTGTCTTGGTCAAAGTCAATTGGTTGGGATTTGCCTATATAATATATATAGATTTTAACGAATCATGGACCACAAGTTTTTCAACGTATGTGACAGTTATAACGAATACAACTTCACACAAAAGTATTTACTGTTGCGCTAAGCTCATGACACCGATGCTAATAATAAAAGGGCATATCATATCATGCCACATAGTATTCCTTCCCTAACTGGTGTCCCAAACCAAAGACCACCACAACACACCTCGACATGACATATATCTGTTTGCTCTTCGTTAAGTAGAACCAAAGCAGATAGGGATAATTAGTCCCAATAGATCTATTTATTCATTCGCGCTCACTTAACCAATCTAATTGGACGTAGGTGACTAACGGTTCATGATAGTTCAGGCAATAATGGTTTGTAGCAAAACTTAGGCAACACATAAACAGGAAACGATAACAGAAAACACTTGTGTCCAATGTAAAAGTAATCAACGTTTTCGTAAAAGCTTAAAGCACTTAAATCCATAAGTAAAAACGAGTGTGACATCAATCATGTAACGAGTTTGTAATCAACGTATAAACGAGTTGGAAATTCAGTAACGTAAACGAGTTTGTAAACGAGCATGTTTCTCACCCCAAAAGTAGTAAAGTATATGTAAAACAAGTAAAACGTGGGGCTATGAACTCACCTTGATGTTGAAGAACAATTGACAGATAGGCATCTAATATGCACAACACAAACGGAAGACGAAACGACCCGATCAAGAAGATGCAGCTTAACTTATCGGCTAAGTCCCACTAGCTTAGGATGATGAATTGGGGTTTTCCGATGGATGAGTACATCAACGCGACACGTTGATAAAGGATTTGGATTACAAGTTGGATGAGTTTGGTGGTTGGTTAAATAAAATAAACCGAAAAGAAAATGCAAGGTATGTAATATATTCCGTATATATTACATATGAGAAAAGAAACAATTATATAATTCATATGGTGAATTATATAATAAAGACAAACAACCAAAAGAATAAGTCGCAATATATAATACTTTACAAGTATTATATAAGAAACATAAGAAAAATAATTGTAACAATATAATTCGACACGTTTTCAAAAGTCACTAATTTAATTAATAAATAGTTCTTGCATAAAAGTAAACACACGTTTTAAAGTTACGAATTTGCTAAAGGACGTTTTTAAAATTTTACAAAAGTTATTATTTCGTTTATTAGTCGAGAATTATAAAATAACATTTTATAATTTAGTATTTCGTTTCCTCGACAGGTTTTAGTTAAACTAATTGTCTCATTTGTAAAAGTATAGTTTTCGTTTATTTACCGGGTTATTGAATAATTACAATTTAATAATCTTAAAACTATATAACTTTGTCATTTTTATCGGGTTTCTAAAATAACAGGAATTTTAATGAAAATACTAAGTATATAAATTTTTATAAATTTCGGCATGACCAGGTCGTTTATATGACGTTTCACATATTTATAAAATTCAACGTTTTCCCCTTAATCCAATAAATGTTGCAAATATCCGTGTGTTTTTAATTTGTATAACTAGACGAGGTCGAATAATAATAAAAATAAGCAAAACCAAACACACCCCACTCGGGGGCTGCTGTCCCAAACGCACCCTTTGGTGTTTATGGAAACAAACACACCCTAACTGTGAATCTGCTAAACCACGCACCCCTTGGTGGTGTTTTTACCAAAACCGAACGCACCCTATGTTGTTGTTATTAGAACACACGCACCCTTTTTGGTGCGGTTGAGAAGCCACACGCACCCTTGTGGGTGGCGGCTGAAGGTGGTGGTGGTTTCAGAGATGATGATGATGCGACAGTGATGATGACGGGGTGGCTGTGGTGGCCCTTATACGGGCGTAATTACTAGCCGAATCAAAGGAACCAAAAGAAAACTTAATATAAAAAAATTATAACAAGTTAAAACAACCAAACCACTCCAAGTTTATTATTAGTTTTTACAATAAATGTAACCATCCAAGCTCGGAAAAATATGATGGTGAAGTGATGGTGGTGATGGGTGGCGGCTGGATGTTGGTGGTGTCGATGGTGTACAGTGGCCGGTGTGGTGTGCCGGCTGTGATGATGGTGTCGGTTGGTAGAGATGATGATGGGTCGGTTGTCGCGATGGTGGTTGTGATGAAGATGATGGTGGTTCAGAGATGTTGAGATGTGGCGGTGGAGGTGACACGTTGGTGATGATGTCGTGGAGATAAAGGTGTCGGCCGCTTAAGGTGGTGATGGTGCGGCGGCTGTTGGACGGAGTTGGTGATGATGTTTTTGGTGGGTATGACGATGGTGAGGTGGTGGTTCTGGTGTTGGTTACGGTGGGTGGATGGTGTCGGCGGTGTGGGCTCGCGGTGGTGGCTGCGACTGGCCGAAATTTTGGCCGGAGAGGGTGGTGCGGCGCCGGAGGTAAAAGGGAGGAGAGGGAAGAGAAGCTAGGGTTATTATGAGATGAAACCCTAGTTGCTTGAAATATATACTTGAAAGTTTAAAATAAAAGTGTAAAGTGTAAAATAGTTTAGGGTGGATTTTGTAAGTATTACCACAGGGACCAAAAGTGTAATTTTCGTTAATTAATTGTTCGGTACTCGTTTAAGCTAGATAACAGATGATTCAAATTACGAAAGTTCCGCCATTGTTTTCCAAACGATTTTTCCTATAAAAATGAGTATTTACATGACTATTATTTTATAAATATTTTTATAAAATATATTTAAAATGTTTATTATTTATTTTGGGTATCACGGGTAAGCTTTGCCCGTAAAAATAAAACTTTAATTCGAATGTTCGCATTTTTAACAAATGTTTTTGAAATAAAACATTAAATAATTTATTAAATATTTTTATTTAATAATAGTGTTATATAAATATAAATTTAAATATTCTTGTGTCGGTACGCGTTTCGTACGGTGTTCAAAACTTTGCGAGGATATTTAAGTCATTTTCTGCTTGGTTTCGTGTCTAGGGTAAATCTGAAAAGTTGTCCGGAATGTCGTTTTACATTAAATTGCTTTAGAGTCCGAGTCGTGAAAACGTAATTTAGTGGGTTGTTTTTGATAAGTCAACATAGGAATACATATATCTTCTCGTTTTCAAGTCAAATAAGTTTGAAAAATAAATTTGTAAATGAGAGATAATAATAGTAAATATGATTTATTATTTAAATACGTTTCAAAAATCTACCGGCTACGCGGTAATCGTTTATTTTTTACAGTAAAAGGTCAAAAGTCAAAAAGTCAAGTCGGAACCAAAAGTCAAAGGGTAAAATAGTAATTTAAAATTTCCGAAAATTGCCGGGTGTGACACTGTTTTACTTATGTGCTAAAACAAATGCTATGTTTTTGGACAATGCTATGTGCCTATGATTGCGTATGTGAATGCTGTTGTATATGTTCATGCATGCTATTGGGTACATAACTAAGAATTATTAAGCCGGCCTATGTAGCTCCAGCTGGTAGGCGATAGGTTTGGAGGACTATAATCGCTTGAACCATTGTTGAATGGTTGGTATGACTTGATTGCTATGACATTCTATGATTTCTGTGATTGCTATTGGAATTCTATGTATACTACTTGCACTCCGCTATAATACTACACTATTGTCCTACTCAAATTCTGGCACAACATCTGGGTTTATACTCTAAACTTACGAGCTCACCAACTTTATGTTGACCTTTTCGAGTATCATTTTCAGGTGAAGCGAATGCTCATTGAGGTCAGGATAGGATGCCTTAGCAAACCTAAGAGAATCCTGTGAGGATCATTTCTTGAAAGCCTACAGTTTAGAACTTTGTTTTCAGTTATGTATTTGGGAGCATTTTTAGACTTGTATTACCCCATGTGTGGGAGCTTGGCTTGTAATACTTTAGACTATGTGTTGTGAATTAACAAGTCACGAAAACAAGTATCCACTTATGATCGGAGGACGTTGTGACACTTTCATTGGTATGCATTTTAGTTTTCTCTATAGTGACACCATGTGTTATGACGATCAATCCCTCTTTCACGCCTCGTGTTTCCGCCTTAGACGAGGTGTGCCAGATTGGTATCAGAGCCAATGGTTATAGAGAACTAGGTGGTTTAGCCTAGACTATAACCTAGGAACCTTCATATAGCTTGCATAATAGGATCTATGTATGCGGTTTCCGCTTATATTTGCTTTTGCGCGTAATTATCGTCTATCGTCTTAGATAAGTCAATCATTGGACTGTGTAAGTATGGCACTGAGTATAATCGGGAAAGGATGCATATATAAATACGGTGGCCAACGTAATTATAGATGCATCACAACCCACGTGTACTTAGGTGATCCTGCTCACTCAAAACGGTATTGACAACTAGGGCCGCGATTTGAACAATAGTATATTAGGACCGTCTATATACGAAATTCCCCTCCTACCTAATGTTACCTATATCCTCCCTCATGTAGATAATGGCTCCAACGATGACAACCCACAATGCTGGTCGACGTACTGCTTCAACACGAGGTGGAAGGACGGGTGGACAGACTGGTAGAGGAGGTGGAAGAACTGGAGAGCAAACGAGCAGAGTTGGTGGACGAACTTGTGATCTAGGTGGCCGAGGTAACAGAGTGAATGGAGGCGTTGACTAAGTCCCTGACTTTGCTACTATCAGCTCTTAGCAATTGTAAGACCTACTTCCTACTATCGTCGCTCAAGTAGGTGATCGCGTTAGCAATCAAGGGAACATTGGGAATCAAAACGACAACGCCGCTGCCGACCAAACATCCCAGAGGAATGATAGTAAATGTCACATAGTTAACGGTAGATGGGTGTTCATACAAGGACTTTGTGGCATGCAAGTCAAAAGCAATTGTGATGGTAAGGGTGCGTGTAGCTACTGTAGCCCCACCTCTCCCTTTTTGTTGTTCAAAATATTTCCATTAATAGTCCCTTTGACTAATTGACTTTTGGTCAGTTGTATTCAGATTTTATACCGTGTTTACGGTGATGATTTTATGAGATATGGGATGATTTGAGGTTTATTGTGATTATATCCCTTGGTAAAGTATTATTTGTGTTTATGTGTATTCCGGGTGTTTTCGACCCTGTGAATTTTGAGAAATGCAGAAAACGAGTCTGACACGCCCGTTAATGTCCAAATTGAATTTTGAAGGGTTTAAAGTGTAAATACGGCAAGTGAATGCTCTAAGTTAATGGAAAAGTATTTTTAAGGTGAATAAAAATGCTTTTTCACTTTGGGGTAAATTTTACGGTTGAGTTTTACGAGCTTTTAAGTGATTTCAACACGAGAAGAAAGGCCCGGGACTCCTTTGGATCCCATGGCCGGTTATGGTTAGAAAGGGAGACAAGGAGGCTAAATTTTAGCTCCTTTGTCTAAGAGATGTACACATATATGCTTCCACTAGAATTATTTTCATCATAATCCATTCCGTTTACAAGAAATAAAAAACACACACTTCTCTTGTGTGTGTATAGTTCGTCCGCCACCTACAACATACACACACACTTATAATTTTTGAATTTTGATCAAGAAAACATGAAGACATAAATATTTAGGGTTGATTTTAGTGTTTGGTTATTCATTTAAACAACGTTTGTGTTGTCCGGTTCGTGTCGAAATCTACAAATTTGAAGATTTTATTTTTCTAATTTAAAATTTGTTTGTCCTTTTGGGTTTTTCTTATTTTTGTATGCATAGATGGTAGTTGTATAGTTTATTGTAAACCACCCCAAAAATATACAACGAGCGGAATACCCAACAAAGGCGGTTCTACTTCATAATACACAGCGCTAAGAAAACAAGAGAACGACCCTCTAAATGTTTCCGTTTGTAAAACAATCTCGATGATTTTCAGAAATCAAAATAATAGTTGTCCCATCATTTGCATCACCATGAAAAAACTTTTAATGTAAGACTCCAATGCACATCAAAGTAATCCAAGCAAATCTAATTCCACACTGAGAAAAACATGCTTAAAAGTGCAACATTAAGTTGGTGAGTTCATAATTAGTTTAAATATGAATTTAAGTTTCAACATGTAATTGTCCACTGTTAATCATCACAGTACCATGTAAAAATCCAAAGATTTATAAAGATTGCACGACACATTTTTATGTCATCCCCCAAAAGTATCAATCTTATCCAATGATTTATATAAAGAAGCATGACAAATTTAATGTCACCAAAATGTTTCAAGTATATATTGCCACTTTATTCAGGGCAACGTAAATATCCATGTGAGTATAAAACAATGATTGCGATTACTCTAAGTTCATGAAACTGCGACGTAGACTTGTATGTATGCACTTTATTAAAGGCATCAGTGATTGTATTTTCCACCTTATTCAATTGTACCATAATGCTTTCCACTTATTCGAAGGCACCATAAATTGCCTTTTCACCCTTAATTCAAGGCACCATAATTGCTTTCCACCTTATTCAAGGCACCCTATGGCTTTCCACCTTATTCAAGGCACCATAATTGTATTACCACCTTAAATCTGACATGCTATAACGTTCGTTTGCCGAGTGATAGCTAGTCACCCGAACGGGGATTGATCACAATCCCCGAATATGAATCTATTTTATAACATTCGCGCTCACCCTCCAAGTGAATTACAAATTTCATGCAACCTAAGTAATCCGTAAACATAAAGTATAGTATGTGTCTACGTTCAAAAATTTAACCAAGTATTGTATCTCCCCGCGAGATATATAAATGAGTATGTAAACCAAACAGGTAATCAACCATGTAAAAGAGTTTGTAAGCATTCATGTAAACACGTATGAAATCGACCATGTAATTTAGTTTGCAAACAGATTTGCACAAGCATGTTCTCACCCCAAAAATATATGTAAAACCAGTAAAACATGGGGAGCTATAAACTCACCTTGATCAAAGACCACGATCAAATAATCCCAATAAATCACAACCGAATCTGCAATGATCTCGGCCACGACCTATAATTATGTCGCTCTAATTATAATACACGATTTAAAATACGATCGAACGATTGCGTACATCGTAACGACGAAATCATACATATTTCTTTATATGTATACTACATATATTACATGTGATGAGTAAATCCACTTGCGCGTCTTTAAACCTTAACCCTTTAGTATATTTTATGTATATAATACTATTTTCCCGTCCAATATAACTTATCTCTAATATTTAAAGAAATTTACTATTTTTAGACCTTCCGTTTTTAGAACCGAATAATGATCTTAAAACTATTAATTGAAATAATATATTAACCGACCTTTAGTTTTTGACCCGCTATGTCTTAATTTTAAAACAGACATTCCTCGCGGCCAAAGTAAAAATGGTGTCATTACGAACAACTTTCGTGTTTCGCCGGAAGGCTGAAACGGACTCGAAAGTGCTCAAATCGTTTAATTAATAAATCTGCCATTTTTAATATATATTAAAAATAACCTATTTTTCTACTAAAGTGTATATTTCGATTTCGTTCCAGTTTCTTCGTTATTGGGAGTTAAAAGTCCCGTTTTATTTCAAAACGTCCGTCAAAATATAATTTGTTATATTTTGTAAATCAAAGTCTAACTTTTCAACATCTCGAACTCCGAATCCCACGTTCTATTTTCTGGTCAAAATGACCCGTTACAAACTCGCGCCAAAATCCGTTTTTAGCTCAAAAACCCATCTAATATTGCTTATAGATTAATACAAATCCCAATTTAATATTATAACATATACGCCACAAGTTTCACTGGATTTCATCACATACAATTAACTCGATAATAAATGAAACAATCAAATACTTTTAAATTAAACGCACCCTTTTTCGGTGTCAACACAATCAAACGCACCCGTTTCCGTTGCAAACCAAACCCGAAAAAACAACCCGACGCCTCGGCTGTCCCCGGCTGTCCCACAGCCTAACCCGACACCCCGTCGTCGGTTGTTAACCCACAACCTGACCGCACCCTTTGCGGCTGACCCGAAACCCAAACCAACCTAAACCTCCCCCGGCTAGCCGAACCAACAAACACACCCTTGCGTGTGAAACCCGAGAACCAAACGCCACTTGGCGGTGGCTGTTAAGCCAAACGCACCCTACGAGGGTGGCTGCCACCACCAAACACACCCCTTGGGTGTTATTCAACAAACCAAACACCCCTGCCGGTGTTACCCAGCAACCAAACGCGCCCTATACTTTTTATAAACAAACCAAACGATCCTAATCTGTCCTAAATCCAAACGCACCCCACCCGGCTGTTTTACAGCCAAACAAGCACCCCCTTGGTGCCATAAAACAAACCAAACGCAGCCTCTTGCTGCTGCCATAAACCCAACGCACCCGGTGTGGTGTTACCACAAACCCGACGCACCCCATCGCGTTCTATCAAACCGAAACGCACCCTTGGTTGTGAACCTGACAAAACCAAACGGACCCTAGTCTTGTATAACAACCAACGAACACCCCTTTCTTGTGCTAACCCAAAACCGGACGCACCCTCTTCGGGTGGTGGCTGTCCCACAACAAACACACCCTTTTCTGGTGGTTTTACAACCAAACGCACCCTGGTGGGTTAGACCAAACGCACCCTATGCGTTGCATAACCCATAAACAAACGCCCATCGTGGTGTTATAAACCTCAAACGCACCCTTCTGTATATAACCACACGCACCCTTGTTGCTAAGCCACCGAAACAACACCCTTGTGTTGTTTAACCACAAAACGGACGCACCCTTTTTGTTATTATACTACCGAACGCACCCTTGTTGCGACTGCGAACCAAAAACAAACGCACCCTCATTGGTGTTTACCACCAACAGCCACACCCTTGGTGGTGTGTGGCTGTGATGGTGAGGTGACGATGGTGGTGTGGGTGGCGCGTGGAGGAGAGTGGTGTAGGGGATCGAGTAGATCGAGTTGCGGGGATCATATTTGGTGTTGGCCAGAAAAGCCCGCCAGAAAAGTTTTCCGGCGGCGGCGTTGTGATGGCCGGCGGTGGCTGGCGGCTGCCGGAATTTGAGAGAGAGAGATGAGACTTGTGTGTTTATACATTTAGATGGAAATGAAATTTGTTATATAAAAATTTCATTTATATAAAGACTCTAAAAGAAAAATGACAAGTTTACATAGTGTGGGGTGATTTTTGTAAATATCTCACAGGGGCCAAATGTGTAACTTGTAAGTATTATTTCGTAAAATACTAGTTCGGGATTCGTTTGAGCGACTTAACGGATGATTCAACACACAAAACTTGCGTCATTGTTTTCCTAACCATTTTTCTGATAAAAATGAGTATTCACTTGATAATATTTCCTAAATATTTTATAACATTTAATAAAATATTTGTTATTTATTTTGTGAACCGGTTACGCATTGTCTGAAATAAAAATGGATTTTAACTCGAATATTCGCGTCTTCAATAAACGTCACTAAATAAAATGTTAAATAATTTATTAAATTTTCTCATTTTATAAAACGTGATAATTAAATGTAATTTAATTATTTTTGTGTTTCTAAAATCTTGCGAGGGCATTTCAGTCACCTTCTGACTGTTTTCGGGTCTCGGTCAAAACTAAAAAGTTGTCAGGAATGTCATTCCACATCAAATTGCTTTAGAGTCCGAGTCATGAAAACGTGATTTAGATGGTCGTTCTTATAAGTCAAGACAGACCCTGAAAAGTCAAAGGTAAAACAGTTATCCAAAGTTCCGAAAATTGCCGAATGTTACAGTATTTAAAGACCTAGCAGTACTAAAAGGTCTACCAGTGTTAATAGATCTAACAGTATTAACAGGCCTTTCAGTATTAAAAGATTTTAGGCCAGTCTTCATTAAGACTGCTCTTGGAGCCATATGTTTGTGTGTACTAGGATGAGAGGGTTTAGAATAGCAGTCATTATCCTTTTTGTTATAATTATTTCCACTTACTATTCTTTTCCTCTGTTGGTTATGACTGCTGTATTGAATGTGATTAAAACATCCACAGATAAAACATGCTTTGTTATTAAACACAAAGTTACATCCTAACTGATTGGATTTTTGACCATTCTAGTTCCTTTGGTTTCCTCTAGGTCTTTGTGACCTGTACATCTCAGCATATCTCATTGGCTTCCTAACTGGTTTTTGTATTTTAGCAGCAGTAGGAATAACAGTTTTCTTCTTTACCAGAACAGGAGACTCATCTTCATCCTCATCATCTGACACCCAATACTAAATAATTGGAGCATCATTATTCTTCCTAACTTTCTTATGTTCTACTTCACTGACATGATTAGCAGGATAGAAAAACTTTTCTTTCCAATCTTTATCAACCTTAAGTGGAGTCTCAAAAGAGCTAGTTTCAGTATTAGTTATTTGATGTTGTTCCAAAGAGTCATCAGTATTCTCCTTAGAATTATCTGACTCTTTATCACAACCAGTGATAGACTTTAAACTAGAATCCCTAGGACCTTGTTGGTCCTTGGTATAGGATCTGACTAGCCTTTGTAAGACAATAGATAACTTGGATAAATCCAAATCAACTATATGAGA
>BQNB010108728.1:0-22901 GCA_026074375.1 Tanacetum coccineum
CACTAGAACTCACTTTTTCTCTCTATAAATTCGGCCAACCCCTAGATCATTGATTGTGTTATGATATCCAATATACTACACATGTCAATGTGATGTCCAAAAAGTTTCATAACTCTATAATGAAAGATAAAATGGTGTACAAAGGGAATAATGTTGTAGGAGCCGTAATGAATGTGCCTATTTTTATTGGAACCTTTTCTGTTGTGACTGACTTTGTAGTTTTAGAAGATATGGATGCTTATCGTGATGAAGGAATGGGCGATGTTATTTTTGGCGAACCGTTCTTAAGAGAAGTTGGAATTCAAGCAAAACAGTTCGAAGGGATAATTACACTTTACAAAAGTAATGATGAAGTAACTTATCAAATGGTGTGATCACATCTGAGGTTTAAAAACCACACTAATGAGTAATGCAACAAGATCCCACCATTACTGAAGGTAAGTGGGAAAGATAAGAAGAATGGAATCTCGCATACATACCAAAAGCTTAAGGGGTTCTATAAAGGAGTTTTGAATCTAGGACCCGATTACATTCAAAATGTGAAAACGGAAGAATGGCTCACACGCGGGCACATTAGCGTGCATGAGATGGAATGAAGAGAAGCTGAAGAAAAGTCTAACTTAAAGACTTCGCTGTAAACAAAATGCTTCCCGGGAGACAACCCGGATTGTTATTTAATTTTATCGAGTGTGTCTTCCCAGACATCAATACGGCGTATCCGCTCCATACCATCCAGCGTATTTATTGTCTGGACATTATCAGTCTTTACTTTTTATTGCACATTAAAAACGTTATTGTCAGATTTTGAATATGGCGTATTCACTAAACTGATACCCCTTAACCACCAAACTGACCCGTATTTTGTTTTGTTTAGTTTAAATTAACCGTAGGTACCAAGATAGAATTACATTTATTTTCTGAGAATTTACATAGGACCTCGTGAAAAGAAATCGAGTAACGATTGGTGAAGAATTTACATATCTGGAGCCCTTGGAGTGTTGGAGTCTTGAAACCTCAAGACGGCTGTTCAACACACAATCTTGCTCATAAATCAACAATGGAGAATCACTACCGAGCAAATATCGGGGGAGTTTCTCATTCTAATTCTTTTTAATTCTCGTATTTAATATTTTATTCATATAACGACGACGTTGTATAATTCAAGTGGGGGGATGGAATTAGAATGATTACTTGTCCTATTTTTCACACTAAAATGATTAAATTATGTTCAAATTTAAAAATTTTCAAGCATACTTTTGTGAAATTACTTGATACATAACCCGCACACAATAACCCTTGTTAGATATTGTAAGGATTTAGCCTATCCGTTTCTAAATGTTTACCTAAATTCCACAAAATATGAGTGTGTCGGTGATGTTGTAGACTTTAGAACTTGACTTGGTGTATCTATTCGAGACCGCAATGATAAGTACTATGGATTTAGATGGAGTAACTTGTTTAAATTGGTAAATCTTAGGATTACACCAAAATCGCCTTTACATGTTGCTTATTAACTAACTACACCGGTTAGTTAACCTCTCGTTTAAACCCTTTTCCACTCTCATCTTTAGAGTAATGATCCATTATAACAACTAGTAGAGCCAATCCTTTAGGAATTTACACCAACTATTTGCTTCATTACACCCTTACACCTTAACCTACTCTGTTAGATTAAGTTTAATTTACAGTTGCTAGTTGCTTAAAGTGTAAAGTTTGTATTTCCCGAGTCTTGTGTCATTTTCTATATTTGGTGAGGTTGGAATTTTACACATTACAAATGGGAATGTATATTAGTAGTCAAAACTCATGTGATTTTACTACCATCACAATTAATGGTGAATCCGAAGAATGAAGAACTATCAAAGAAACTATCTGTAATTATTATGATCGTGAAGATGGTGAAACTACACCGAGATTTGAAGTATAGTTAGCAAAAAAAATCGAAAAAATGGAAAAATACAAAAAGAGAGAGAAAGAAAGTTTGAAGATAATCGTTTCGCAACTATCGATTATTCGTTGTTACGTGTAAAAAATCAACGATGTAGAGTATTGTTCAAAGTGGAAGATATTCGCCACTTGCCTTGTAGAGTATGTAAAGTTTTGGGATGATTAGGAAGTTGATCGTTACAGGAACGCCAACTTAGGTTGTTGTTTTTTATCGATAATCAAGACGTTGTAAATAGTCGTGTCTTTATCATGGTAACGGTCGGGAAAAAAATGTCTAGCAACTTGTATCTCATGTCTTAATCTATTTGTTTCTTGATTTTTATTTAACAACAATTTACTTCCCTCTCACATAATGATTAGTCACTGGTTTTACGTGAATGAGGACTTGTTTGAGCATGCATATCTATTCCGTCGTTACGGCCATGTATGCATGTCTTAGCTGCCTCGTTGGTTTACGAATTTTGGTTAAAGTTAGAAGGTTCCTACCCTATATCATTCTTCATCCTAACCGTTGGTTAAATTCGAATAAGGATGTGATCGAACACACATGTCTATTTCATCGTTACGGCCATGTATGTGTGCTTCAGCTACCTTGTTGGAGTGGTACTTCTGGTGAAAGATTGTAGAATGATCAACCGTAAGCCTTTCCATACAAAAACCCATATTTACCTTTATAAACTTGTTACTCCTTGGCTTAAGTGGTGGAGATGTGTTTCCTTGCCAAGCTTATGATAAAATACTCATCACGACTGAGCAATTAAGCGAATTAGTTACATGTTACCACATAGATTAGTTGAGTGATTTGAGTGTTTTCATCTTCCTATATCGTGAGGATGTTTGGTTTGTGTACTTTGTAAGAGATCGAATAAATGCTTTACCGGAAAAATATCTTACGGAAACAATTTTTATAAACTTCTAAAGGATACTTGAGGACAAGTAGGATTCAAGTGGGGGGATATTTGATAACATCAAATAACGTCTATTTTATAGCATTATTTATCCCATGTTATTAACCCATTTTGTATAGTTATTGCAAAGAATTGTTACTTAATCGTTTATATTTAAGAATTGCAGTAATTATGGAGTAATTGGTGAAAGATAGCAAAAGACGCGCATTCTGGAGCTTAAATGAAGATATTTTGAAGATTACTATTCTGAAGACCAATACGCCGTATCCATCAAGGAAGATACGGCGTATCCGTGCCTGCACTCACCAAAGACCACAGATGAATAAAGCTCAATACGCCGTATCCAGAGATACTCAATACGCTGTATTCAAGATATAGTATGTGAATATTCTGGAAGATATCAAGCGTGGTCCCAACTCTAAGAAATCCCCAATACGCCGTATCCAATACTTGGATACGCCGTATCGAATCGACTTCGAGACCTTATAAATAGAAAACTCAAAAACAAGTTTTAAGGTGTGCTAAATCATATTCTCGATACCTAAAGCATAAAAGTCGATTTTCAGAGGAGAAAAAGAGTAGAAGAGGTCGAGCAACGTTATCAATTCCATAGAAGACAACGTGTAATTCCATATACTTTAGTAATCGTTTAGTTTTTGGTATCATTCGTTAACTCGGTTAGTTTACCTTGGCTAAATAATTGCTTTTGTATTTATTATACGTTTTAAGGCTAATTACCTTCGGGTATTAGCCCATTATTATTAGAGATCTGAAATGTTTGGTATTTGTTTTATCTCTGATTTCTTATTTATCGTTGAAAGCTGTTTATGTTTATCAATTTAACTTGTTAACGCGCTTTTGTATGCGACTATCATTCAACTGTGATCAAGTGACAAGACTAAGTAGATCTAGAGTTCTGGATAACTCTCCATATACTAAATTTATACATCTAGAATCCAATAGTTACACAAATACATCTAGAATATTCTAGGATCACTTCGGGCTTAACAAGTCATTGGCTTATTGCCCAAAGTGTTTAGATGATCTGTGTTGACAGCCAGTGTAACCTATGATAATTCAACAAGTAACGTCTATTCCCATTGGATAGTTGGACAGGTGGATGTATTCTACTAGTGTATAAATTACATTAAGTGGTAAAGTTGGTAAATACTCTATGAGCTAGGGTTTAACAGAATCACCAATGCTTTAATCCCTCAGATAAGATTATACTCCCTCCGTCCCAAAATTTAGTGTCTCCGACAAAAAACACAATAGTTTAAGAAAAATTCAATTATTACTAATCATCTTTCTTAACTTTTTGGCCTAATGACAGTTTTACCCTTACCTAAATAATTAAAGTCTTCTTTGATGTTTTGTCATAATAACTTCAATAAGGGTATATGATAGTAAACTTGATTAAACTTCCCTATCCTATTTTTAAGTAGTGACAATTAAATTGTGGACATCCCAAAAAGAAACATATACAAAAAAAATGGACAATAGAGTAATTAGCAAATAAGGATACTTTTATGCAAATGCTTTAATTGTGACAGAATTATTGTGTCTCGAGTCTTGGATGATGTAACGCCTAAGTTTCCTTAAGATGAATGCCACTGATAGAAGAAATCATTCACTTATAAAACAAACCAACATTATAATCGTATTAAATAATGTTATACAGTTTTTCTTATATTTGGCTCGACCGCGTCGTTTATCTTTTGTTAATTAGTTTGCGTGTTAAAGTGTCTTGAATTGATTATTCTCCAACCAAACGTCTATTCTCTCAGGCTGAAAACCTCCTTTAACCCGTTAGAATTCGGATT
Source organism: Tanacetum coccineum (assembly GCA_026074375.1). Taxonomy (NCBI): domain Eukaryota; kingdom Viridiplantae; phylum Streptophyta; class Magnoliopsida; order Asterales; family Asteraceae; genus Tanacetum; species Tanacetum coccineum. The sequence continues at coordinate 4,679 of BQNB010108728.1, forward strand.
TAGACTAACATTGGTTTAGAATATGAATTACAATATAAGAACTTAGATAACAAAAGAAAATAATAAATTGGATAGATTTAACCTCGCTTCCAAGTGTTCGACACCCACATACTACAAACTACTACCATCAGTACACTGCCCGTTAAAGTGTGAATTTAGTTTAGTCTGCAAAACTTAAATTTAAAACTTGAATCAATAAAATATACACCACACAACGACACATACACAAGCAAATAGTGAAGTTCATGAAAACTTTTGTAGATGCAAATGGTTGGAAACGGTTAATATTCCAAGTAAAATTTTTTGACCTGGTTCTCTATAACCTTGGCTCTAGATACTAATCTGTAACACCCCCAAATTGGGTCGCAGCGGAAATAAGGGTTCCGAGTGAGTAGTTACTTTATAGTCAATAGCACAGAATGCGAGAACGACCTCTTAAATGAGTCTTTTAAAAATGTTACAATGGATTAACTTTAATGTATCTACAAAAGCTCATGTCAAATAAACTTCCATGAAAATGTAAAGATTTGATACATAACAAATATCCCCAAAATGTAATGCATTTAAATCTCTATTGCAATATGACTAAAAAATGATGATCCTAATGTATCCAAGTTCTTGTACTCTTATTGACCTGAGAAAAACATGCTTTAAAACGTCAACATAAAGTTGGTGAATTCACAAGTTTAAGTAATGTATAAAGTAAGACCTCAAGACTTCAAGTGCGCAATAATGTAACACATACAATATCACAAAAGGTAATTACGCATGCGCTAAGCTCATGACACTGAAGCTACAACATGTATGTACTTGCAATTTAATGCCAATAATGTGCCCGTGTAGATGTTCAACCCGCAACATCCAAATCCGACATGGTATACGTCCGTTAGTTCGGTACCGCCGAAACTAGTGAGCGCTACTCACCCGAACGGGGATGTCAATCCCAAATAGATCTATTTATAACATTCGCTCTTACACCGAGTAATTAACAGTTCATGATTCATGGGCATAGTGGGTTATCACTACTTAGGCAAACTCGTAATTTATTTAAAAGTGTACTTGCGTCCAAATGTAAAATAATGCATGTTTCTCACCTCGAAAGTTGTAAATCATTGGAATTGTATAAAATGGGGCTATGAACTCACCTTAAGTGATGGTATGAATGTATTGATTCTAGAAAATCAAATAAGTGAAACGTCACGTGAAATCCGAATGCAACCTAATTAATTATAGGCCGTATGAGAATGTATACTTTTATAATAATACAACAATATGAATTATAGAGTTATATCACCACCTATATTTTTGTTTTATTTATAAAAGTTGAAACAATTTTTAAGTCACGCTTGATATTTAATTCCGATATATGTTACCCGTAAAAATATTATCTAGTCAAATAATTGATTATTTGTTATAATACTTGATTTAATATTTTTTATTATTTATATAAAAATATTATATATAATAGTTGTTAATCATTATATAAAAATAAATTTATAATAGTTGAAAATATGTATATTATTATATAAAGTACTACTACATATTCTAAGTTTTTAATAGCCCAAACGGACCCGAAAACACATCGATAAACCTCATTTTATAATTCTAACAGTTTTATGTGTTTTTAATAATAGTGCAGAAAATTATTTATAAAAGTTAACTAGCTTTTATAGTTTCTAGTTAATATATCAAATACACATATAGTCCTCTGAAAACTTGATGTTACATTGATAAAACTTATTCCGAACAACTTTGTAGTTTTATACTTTGGCCGAATCGGACCCGAAAGCCCTCAAAAACTCCGTTTTCAGATTCTGCAGTTTCTCACAGTTATTTAAATACGTTTCCAAAATCTTTAAAAACTCATAACTTTCTTGTTTTAACTCCGTTTTACGCGTTCTTTATATGTACGAAATCGTGTCAAGATGATCTATCAAAATAAAATGTTTATAGATTTTTTATAAAATCTATACACTAACAGTAAAATGAAACTGTTATATATAAAAATACTTTTTATATATTTAATCTTGTGAAAATCACATCTGCTTCGTTATACTTCAGTTATCAGTCTTATATATTTAAAGAATCGTTTTGATTGCACTATCATAATATGAAGTTTAATAACTACATAGAAATTCATGCTAATCCAAAAATGCAAACTGTCTGAAAGTATTGTGTTATAAAAATTGTTTTTATAATTTTTACCAAGATTTAAGTATTATAAGTCCCTTAAATTAATTAATACAACATATCTTACATACTTTAGGTCTTTTAATTTATGTCCAACTATTTATGTCCAACATGTCCCAACAAAAAGTCCACAACAATTATCTATTTCAACAATAAATTATATAATTAAACCAACACTTGTAATATACTACAAAAAATATGTTCTTGCTTTCTAATACATATTTAACATATTTTTACCATGAACATATGTTTACTTGAATATGTAGAATCTTGTTTTATTTATAAACTTTATAAAATAATTGCTAGATGGTGATTAAACAATATAACAATATATATGTATGAAAACAAAATGATTATGAAAGTGTAGGGTTTATGTTAGACATTATGTGAATGAATGAAGAAGATGAACACAATCCAACCTAGATCTTCAACTCAAAATCCTTATAATAAAACCCTAGTTTTCCTTGAAAACCCTAGTTTACTTCCTTGTATAAACCCTTGATTTTATTAAACCCAAGCCTTGAAATACCCTTGATATATCTTAGATATCAACCCTAATAATACTTGTATGCTTGTATTGTTGCTAAAATCAAAACTATGGAACTTGTTGTTACAATTTATGAGCCGTGAATTATATAGAGGAAATAAGAGATAATTTTTGATTGTTTAGCTAGTTGTTAAGTGTGTGATGAAGCTTACTATGACCCTCCTTTTATAGTGCAAGAGATACAAAAACCTCCTAGCAAAACAATGGACATGGAAGTGGTTTAGTGGGAAAGGTACATGTGCTCTCCTCCTCCCTAGGAGGAGTCCACGGTCAAAATGAGGGGAAGGGGACAAGAGTGCTTGGTTATCCCATAGATAAAGAGATGGTGGTTTACATGGTGGTGAAGAGCTAGATGGTGTTTACTTAAAATGACCTTAGTGGAGATTTAATGAATTATTTGTGTTTCACTTCTTGTAGAACCGACCCAAATGGGTTACTAAGATAGAAATGATATAAGTTTTTTGTATTAGATATAATAGTGGGTATTTGTTGAAGTATAGATAGGTATTTGCATTTCAATGCATGCATAAATGTATGTTATTGCAAAATGAAAACGTTTTACGTAACCAATAAAAATAAAAAGTGAAAAATTATAAATTATCTTCGTAATAATTATATAACACTTGTTTGACGTAAACTTTTATTTGTTTGATGACGGTTTACGTTGAATGTTGATTTTTAGTTTACGCGATTTAACTAAACGATGAAAATTAAAAGCAAACGCGTAAAACCCTAAAAATAAATAATGGAAAGTCTGAAGTCGCAAAATGACCTGAAATAATGGATTGTTACACATAAATCATTCATTACCTTCATTGACGATTACTCACGTTACATGTACTTGTTCTTAATTAATGAAATATCCGAATCACTTGAAATGTTTAAAACATTTAAAGCGGAAGTTGAAAAAACTTGACCAAAAAATTAAAGTAGTAAGATCGGATAGGGGAGGTGAATATTACGGTAGACAGACGGATGTTGGTCAAGCTCCTGGATCTTTCTTTGACTTTTGCAAAGATCATGGGATTGTTAACCAATATACCATGTCAGGCACCCCTCAGCAAAATGGTGTAGCTGAGAGGAGAAATCGCACCCTTATGGACATGGTTCGTAGTATGTTGGCAAATTCAAACCTTCCTAAATTTCTTTGGACTGAGGCATTGAAAACGGTTGTCCACATCCTTAACAGAGTTCCCTCTAAATCTGTTCCAAAAACACCATATGAAATTTGGACAGGAAGAAAACCCAGCCTACGATATTTACGGGTTTGGGGATGTCCAGCCGAAGCTAAGTTATACTGATGAGGTGTCATTTTATATACTTTTTTTGGGTCGTTTAACCCCTAAAATCGTGTGTTTATGCCCAAAATAAGTATTTAATCGTTCCTTTTTAGGTATTTCGCGTTTAGAAGACATTTGGATGAATTACACGTGACTTGGGCTCATTTGGAGAAGAAACGGACAAGATTACAAACCAACACCAAGACTCTTGAAGATTTGTGCTCATAGAGCCTAGAGATGGCGTCACAAGCCATACACGATGTTGTCACACCTCATCCAGTGATGGCGTCACATATTTCAATACGGCGTCAGCCCACACCGACTCAAACGCAGATCTAGAATATTCATTTTACAATGGCGTCACGATTAAAACGCGACGCCGTCGGTCGATTCTATATATACAAACCCAATTTAGGGTTTTGATGTGTAATTTAGAAATAAAAAAGAGTAACAAACCCTAGTTTCGTTTAGCACTGTAAGAACTTTTAGGGCCTAAAAAACCCTATTGTAACCTCTTCCAATTCATGTTTAAATCAAGTAAGGTTTTACTAATCATTCAATCTGTCTAATGTGTTGTTGTGATTTATGGCATCATTGAGCTTTATTCTTAACATGCTTGGCTAAACCTATTATTGTGTTTATTTATGATTGTATGAAACCTAGAATGTAGATCTTAGTAGTGTTGCCTCTTGTGATGGATGTGCACGTTAGTCTAGAAAACCCCACTTTATCTGCATCGCTTTGATATTCTAGGGAAAACGTGATTGTGTATGAAAGGATACCATCGGGTAACAGTCTTCATACTACCTTGCCTCCTAATATGGTTGATCCACATTAATGTATTTTCTCATGCACTTAGTAAACCCTAGGGCCGTGTATAGATCTTATCATACTACCTTGCATGTGCGTTGCTCTAGCGGCATACTAAGTAGACGGCGGGTTCGTGTAATTCGTTCATGCTTTAGGAAATAATTACATAAGATCATCACAAGTGTGACAAGGCATCATAAATCAAGTTTAGATTAAGTTTTATCAAGTTAGGAATGAGTTTTGAATAGATCTTAAGTTTCTATAGGTAAATTTTAAAGTCTGTGTTTTTTTAAAGCTTCAAATCTGTTGGAATCATGATTTTAGTTTAAACCTCTTAAGTTGTGTTTTCAAGTGTCCAAATAGTCTTTAAATACATCTTTTGAATATGTTTAATAGATCTTGTTACTGTTTCATTAGTTTTTAAGGCTTTTGGGTCAAATCTGTCATTGTATGCAGTAGGTTTAAGCTTAAATGTCCATTTTGATTCATCAAATTTAGGTTAGTTAATAGTTGTTTTAGGGTTTGAATTTGATAGCATAAGCTTATTGTAGTATAAGCTCAATCTGTTTGAGCATATTTTGATATTTAGTCAACTTTTACTAGCTTATTAATAGGGCTGCAAGTAGCATTTAGCTTTTATAATAATTCTAAAAAAATACCAAAAACATAGATTTAGCCTAGACTGCCTTTTTCATTTGCCTTTTCATAGCTTATCTAGTGTTCTCTATTGCTTATTTCTTGCTATTTCTAGGTCCTTGTAGTTCAATCTTTATCTGTTTTTTTAGTTTTTAGCTTTTTCATGTGTTTATTAGTCTTAAATTTTAGCTTAAAAATAGGTAAAAGTCTTTTTAAACTGTTTTAGAGTCTAGCTGTTTTAAGAGTTTTAATTGCTTTTTAGCTTATTATATATGCTTATTTTCTAAACATATGTGCTTATTAGGTTTAGTCTTAAGTCCGTTTTAGCTTATTTGCTTTTCTAGTTGCTCATTAAGTCTAAGCAAATCCAAACTGTTAGGCTTATTGTCATTAAGTTAGAAATCCAATCTGTCACTTTAGATTGCTTTTTATCTAGCTTATAAATAAGTTCTGAAAAAAGTCTCTTTATTAAAATTGCTTATTTTTGTTTGTTCTTTAGGTTTGTCAAAAAGAAAAATAAAAAAAATATTTTCAAAAAGGAAGGTCACAGGACTCGAACCTGTGACCTCCCTCACACAACACCAATGCCTTAACCAGTTTGCCCTTGGGTCTTTTTCATACATGTCTTGCACTATTAAATCTTTATAGGATCTTTAGCTTTAGCTTATTAGTGCTTATTTGCTCCTTATCTGCTTATTCTTTCAGCCAAATTTCCAGTTTTAATTTTTCATAGATTTTAAATAAGTCAAAGTATTTTTCATAAATTTTCCAGATTTTTAATAATTAGTTTACTATTTTTAATATTTTATTTAGATTAAATCTGTTTTTAATTAATAAAAAATATATATATATATAATTTCTTTTTCAATAATTATTTTAATACATTTAGGTTTTATAAATTTGCAATTTAAAGTTTTAGGGTTAAATTTGATGTTTTAGGTATTTAGCCGCGTTTTATTTAGCGTAGAATTTAATTGCTTTAAATGTTTAATTCCCGTATTCTTAGATTAGCGTACTTTTGTGTGCTTTCTCTTTGCATTTTTAGATTTAAAATCCAAAATCAATTCTTTTATGACATTCAAGCTCGATTCCCGACATAATCGTGAATTTCGATTCACCTCTCACCGAGGAGAACGATACCCGTGTTGATTACTTATTATTTTTTTCTAAGAATAATTTGTATGATACTTAGCTTACGTATATGTACATGTATTTTATTATATTATATATATTTGAGGGTTATTTGTTTGATACGTATAAAAACGCAATCAACCCTCATGAAAAGAATAAGTTTATGTACAAAAACTACTTAAACCTAGGTCCAGAATACCAAGTGAATGAAAGTATGAAGGATTGGCTCATTCGTGGGCACGTGAGCATTCACGAAACAACATAAGGACGTGTGACTTCGAGTCTAGCTACAAGACTCGTTAATAAAGAAAAGCGCTTCTCGGGAGGCAACCTAATTTACTTTTCCCGCAAGTTAGGAGTGTCTTGTGTGTTTTAATTCTTTACCATTTGTTTTATTATGTTTGAACTATGTAATCATGCTTTGTATGTCTTTAACCTCGTCTTAATTTCAATCAAAGGTATTTTGCAAATAATAAGTGTAGGGGAATTTATCCGGCTTTTGAGCCAAATTCAAACACGTTAAATAAATTATTTAGATTAATTCACGTCAGTGTCGAGTCATATGATTGAATTGTTAAATCTCAGGTTTTGTATAGCCATTTATACAGGAACTAACTTATGGAATCAAGTGTAGGAAATTTTTCATCAAAAACAAAAATTTCATTTTCACAGACAGTGGAGACGGCGTCACGATTAACAAGTGATGTCGTCACCACGACACATGTGACGGGGTCACACCAACCCCGACGGCGTCAAACGCCCAGGTCCAGAAAACTTAAAAGTTTTTAATTATTTTTGAAAATAAAACTTGTGCAACATTTACTTAATCATTCAATATGTCTATGTGTTGTGTGATTTAATGCTCTTGCTTTATTCTTAACATGCTTTGCTAAACCTATTATTGTGTTTATTTATGATTGTATGAAACCTAGAATGTAGATCTTAGTGGTGTTGCCTCTTGTGATGGATGTGCACGTTAGGTCTTAGAAAACCAGCTTTTGTCTGCATCGTTGTTGATATGTCTAGGGAAACGTGATTGTGTAGAAAGGATACCATCAGGTAACAGTCTTCATACTACCTTGCCCCCTAATATGGTTGATCTACTTTTAATGTATTTCATATGCACTTAGTAAACTCCTAGGGGCCGTGTAATAGTCTTCATACTACCTTGCATGTGCGTTGCTCTAGCTGCATACTAAGTAGACGACGGGTTCGTGTAATTCGTTCATGCTTTAGGAAATAATTACATAGATCATCACAAGTGTGACAAGGCAACAACACTAGGAGAAGCAATCTAGGGAGTAATACATGATTAAATGACCATAATCTTTTATCTTATTGTTATCACCAGTAGCATAGTTGTTATTTAGTCTAAATAGCTAAAACCAAACCTCCCTCCAATTATATGATTTTACTGCTTTCTATAAAATACAAAAATACAAAAATAATCTTCCCTCAATCCTTAGAATTCTGTTGATTTTATCTTTACCCGGTTCGAGTTAAGGTTGATCTGCAGGCGTGCATGTCTATTTCGTCGTTACGGCCATGTATCATATGCCTTGTCAGCCGTTTTCTGAATGCTGGGTGTTAGTAAAAATTCAAATGATGAACCGATAGCCTATTAAATTCTAGAACTTGTTATTGTGATGCAATCCGAGACCGCATAGTAAGTATTAGGATTTGCTTGATAAGAGGCATTAGGATTAACCCATGTTCTAAACCTGTAATTGTTATGATGGTCACATCGATCATATAACTATCCCACACCCTTGCCATGCACTCACCTTTAGTGCAGGATACCCTTAGTACAACCCTCTGAGCCTATCCTTTTTCATGGTTCTCGTAATTTTCTGGTGGATTCTGGATTATTAATGAAGAGCATTGTCACCCTTAAACTAATCGTTACACCTAATTCGCCTTAGCCTACCTTGTATGTACTCTATTTTAGAATTATTGTGTTTAACTCCAAGTTAATTATGAGTCAACAACGGTTACTAAGTCCTATCCTAGTAAATAAAAGTTTGGGACATAGGATTCATGTAGTATTAGTTACGCCGGAAAATGGGGGAAAGAAAAGCTAAGTCAATACCCCCATATTTTTTGTCAATGACTCCATGTTATTTGATCCACCCCAAATTCGGTCATTAGTTAGATAGTAATATCGAGCATGTAAAAGCTCAATGTAGGGGTACTTATTAAAACCCCAATGTGATGTAATAATGTTAATCTATATCTTGATTTTTGTACTTTGACGTAGCACCCCAATGTTACCATTCCGCTGCGACCCGATTTTGGGGGTGTTACATTCACGGTTCTTGTAATTTTTTGGTGGATTCCAGATTATTAATGAAGAGCATTATCACCCTTAAACCAATCGTTACACCCAAATCGCCTTAGCCTACCTTGTATGTACTCATTTTTAGTACATTATTGTGTTTAACCCAAGTTAATTGTTGAGTACACGGTTGCTAAGTCCTTATCCTTGTAAATACAGTTTTGGGGCGATTAGGATTCATGGTGGTATTTATTTCCTGGAAAAATAGGGAAGAAAAGTTAAGTCAATACCCCCCATATGTTTTTAAATGATATCCATGTTATGTTGATCCACCTCAAATCGGGTCATTAGTTAGATTGTAAATATCGAGCATGTAAAAGCTCAAGTGTAGGGGTACGTGTTATAAACCCCAAGTGATGTATTATATTATTAAAAAAATGAGAAAAGAAAAAGAAAGAGATTGATGTAGAGTTGTGTAGAGTTTGTAGATCTTTGTCCGAGTCTTGGCTTAGCAATCAAACCAAAGTGTATTCGTGTAAATAATTAGCTAACACTTCCACTCTAAATTCACCCAAAGCCACCCAAATGTATCCCATCCGTTTTTATTTCTATTATATGTTATCTTACACCTACACCCCACAACCCTTTAAAAGACCTATTAGATAGTAATGAATAATGCTTGCACCTAGCGATGAAGGTTTGATCCTTTACCAAACTTATGGTAATTTATATGCTGACAGGTAATGAGTGTTGATTTTCTGTTTCCCCCTTGTGTTACAATTTATTATACACCCGAGTGAAAGAGAGAATCCCAAACACATATGTGAGGTGCTAGTGTATACTTTTCATGCTTTTAATTACGAGGTCTGGAAGGTTGTGTTGTAAAATACTTTTAAAGAGTAGGCAAAATGACCCCTCATATTGTTATTGTTTAGGTAGAAAAGCCTATTTGCTTGAGGACAAGCAAATCCTAAGTGTAGGGGTATTTGATGATGTGTCATTTTATACACTTTTTTGGGGTCGTTTAACCCCCTAAATCGTGTGTTTATGCCCAAAATAGGTACTTAATCGTTCCTTTTCAGGTATTTTGCATTTGGAAGGCATTTGGAAGAATTACACGTGACTTGAGCTCATTTTGAGAAGAAACGAACAAGACTACGTACCTATACCAACATTGCTCAAGAATTTCTCTACAAAGGCTGGAGACAGCGTCACATATACAACGTGACGCCGTCACAACGAAGACCAAGATGGCGTCACAAGATTCCACGATGGCGTCAGAGCACACGACCCGACCCATTATCTAGAATATTCTCTTTCATGACGGCGTCACGATTAAAACGCGACGCCGTCACAACGATTTTTCTATATATACAAACTCGAATTTACGGTTTTAAGTGTGTAACTTTAGCAAAAAAAAGAGGGTACGAACCCTAGTTCATTTAGCAGCTGTTAGGGACGAATTTAGGGCCTAAAATCCCTATTGTACTTCCTCCAACTCATGTTTTAATCAAGTAAGGTTTATTTAATCATTCAATATGTCTATGTGTTGTTTGATTCGTTCATGTTCTTGCTTTATCTATAACATGCTTGACTAAACCTCCTATTGTGTTTATTTATGATTGTATGAAACCTAGAATGTAGATCTTAGTAGTGTTGCTTCTTGTGATGGATGTGCATGTTAGGTCTTAGAAAACCAGCTTTTGTTTGTATCGATGTTGATATGTCTAGGAAAACATGATTGTGTAGAAAGGATACCATTAGGTAATAGTCTTCATACTATCTTGCCTCCTAATATGGTTGATCTACTTTTAATATATTTCACATGCACTTAGTGTACCCTTAGGGGCCTTGTAATAGTCTTCATGCTACCTTACTTGTACGTTGCTCTAACGGAATACTAAGTAGAAGGCGGGTTAGTGTAATCCGTTCATGACTTAGGAAATAATTACACAGATCATCACAAGCGTGACAAAGCAACAACACTAGGAGAAGCAATCTAGGGAGTAATACATGATTAAATAAACACAATATTTATTATATTGTTATCACTAGTAGCGTAGATTATTATTTAGTTTAATAGCTAAAACCAACCACCTCTCCAATTATATGATTTACTTGCTTTCTATAAAATATAAAAATACAAAAATAATCTTCCCTCAACCCTTAGAATTCTGTTAGACCGTGGTCAAACCTTCTCAACCTATTCCTCGAGTGAACGATAACAACCCCTCGAGTCTCGCCTATACTACTACTACAACGATTAGATGCTCTGCCTAGGGAGTTGTAAAACTTCGTGTAGAAGTCTAACGATGACCGCATCAACGGATCAGCAGCAGCCCTCAATAAACGGATCCTTGATACCCTACCAAAGGTCACTTGGTCAACTAGTGAGTCTGAGGCAGCAACTGAGTGTGCAATTTGCTTGTCGGACTATGAAGAGGCTGACGAGATTCGGGTGTTGCCCACGTGTCAACATGTGTATCATGTCACATGTATTAACACGTGGTTTGACTCCCACTCATCCTACCCTACGTGCCACAGGGTTTTGACGGCCGAGGAGGACGTGGCTATCTAGCTAGCTGAAGAAGATACATTGTTAGATCGTCGTTTAATTATTTACTAATAGTAAAATAATTATAATTTGTGTAATTAACTTTACTATTCATGTACTTGTAAGACCCATGCACAGGATTTAAACATAATGAAATTTAATTTGGTTATTGTTATTTGTATTATTTACTAAATGTGTTTATACTTTTTATCCCTTGTCTCGTAAGCGAACATAATGTGGCAAAAGCATTATTGACATGCAACACTAGACGGTCCTAGCTCTATTTGCCAACTGCTAGTAAATTAACAGATTTACCGACGGTGAAAGTATGTGCTTCAAGTATTTAGCAAGATACCAATGTGTTTTTTAGCTAACATATTTGTGTACTAACTATGAAACATACGATTACATATATTCAATGTGATCATGCGTTAAAACCATAAACATTGTTTTTTTAGCGAAAACAGTACATACAAATCAAGTATTAAACATGAGCAATAAAACAGGAAGACCTAATGTTGCTATAAACGTATCAACGTTTACATTGGTTCTCCTTGACAAAAACTTCATGCATATTGGAGGGTATATCTTGGCGATAGCCAATATAGACTTGGGCACAGACCATAACCCCTCACCGCAAATCAAACCTGAAGCCACTGCAGATCCAAATGCAGCGGCTTCTGCTTTGTTCCTCTTTTCCCATATGAAAAGTATTAAACTCCCGGTACACATATCAACGGCGAAATATGAACCAATATAGAAAGGAATCGCCATCGCCACTGGAATCGGAATGAACCGCGCCCATTTCTTGGGCACCATGTTCGGTGTCCCTAGCCACATTTATAAGAATACCAGCCACAAAAAACCCATAACAAATGGATAAACAATGATTTGGAAGTGCCCCAAACCCTTCGACACCCAAAATAGCAAGATTTCTATACACGACAACATATGGCGCCGATACTCGTCCCTCGATTTCCGATATACTCGACTACAATATGGCGCCCTTTGATAATATGGAAGATCTAAAAACACGCAAGGGCAATTCATCACCCATCGCCTATTTAGTCCCAATACTTGGTTCACAAACATGGACCGGGGTGAAAGCCAATGTCAAATAACCAGTTTGAATCCCCCCGGCATTAAGGTTCATCGCGGATCGCCACATGTGTCTTCATTAACCCGCAAGCGACTTAACCCACTACACACCACCTTGCTGAAAAACAATAGCTCACGCCCCGTCATTTTTCTAGAGGATGAAACCATTAAATTCAGAGCCCTAATATGATAGATCATGAAAAAAAATCTTACTAATTAAAACTATGGCAAATTATAAAAAAATGATCTTAATTTGTACACACTTTATCTATTGTGTGTAGTGTACTAATTTTTTTGTTAAGCGTCAATAAAATTTTGAATTTTCACTTTTGTATGTATTTTAGGATCAATTTTTACCCTTTATGTTTTCTAAACCAGTCCTATTTACCGTGAACGGGTAAATTGGTCCTAAAATACATACAATAGTCGAAAATTCACAAAGATTTATTGAACACTTTACATAAAAAAATAGCATTACATCTACACACCAATAGATAAACTGTGTCAAGTTGGATACACTTTTTTATATAATTTGCCAATAAATAAAACTATATTGGAGTTATATTTTATGTTTATTTGGAATAAGAACGTTTACTATTTTAATAAGTTGTATGAAATGATTGCAAGACTTTAAAAAAATTAAGTGAAATAAAATAATATTATACTTTATAGTTTATACATCAAAAGATTTTTGAATCGGTGACATTAGACGAGTATTTGTGCATAACAACAGAATTTTATAGCAGCACCTATAGTGATATTTTGGTTATAAAAACGTTATACAATACACTTAACCAAATATAATTATAACTATATACCGCTATATATTGCGTTTTATGCACATGTACTCGTCTAGTATTAATAAACCGTGTTTTAGTTTCATGTATTTTCAAGTAAACTTTTTACATTAATGTATTTTCAAGTAAACTTTTTACATTAATGTATTTTCAAGTCAATTTTTATATTTTGTATGTTTCTTTAAATAAATTTTAAGTTTTTAAGAAATAATATACACCCGTTATATAGTATAATTGAAAATATTGTCAATATACCCCATATATGATTTTTTATTTATTGTGAATATGAAAGCACAAATACCCAATCGTTATAACTTTTTCGAGAATATCCAACTTTTTTTGAAATGTTTTTGGTATATAACATTCTAATGTATCAATTTTTTTTATTTGGTAAAGTCCAATGTGTCAACTTTTAGATTGAATAATTGGGTTTAGAATATACTTTAGTGGTCTTCAACCAAAAAGATGAACACAAATATTTAGAGTGAATTATATAAATCGTCTTTGTGGTTTGCCGGATCTAACAGGTTTGGTCCCTGTGCTTTTTTTTTCATCGGGTGTGGTCCTTGTGGTTTTGATCCATTGCGTGGTTGGTCCCTTGACCAACATTATTATATACAGAAAAAATTACATGTTGCGTCCCTGTGGTTTACCCAGAAATCATGTTTCGCCCCTATTCGATTTTAATTACACTGATGGTCCCTATTTATCAAACATGGTTCACTGATAGTCCCTATTCTGTAAAATAGGGACTATCCGTGTTACAAATTTCAAACAAATTTGTAACATAGTTGGTCCCTATTTTGAAAAATAGGGACCATCAGTGCAATTAGTTTGAAAATTAGGGATCATCAGTGTAATTAAAATCGAATATGGACGAAACATGAATTTAGGTAAACCACAGGGACGAAACATGTAATTTTTTCTTATATACACGTTAAACTAAGGAAATATTGGTCAAGTGACCAAACCCGCAATGGATCAAAACCACAAAGACCAAATCCGATGAAAAAAAAACACAAATACCAAATCTGTTAGATTCGGCAAACAACAAGGACGATTTATGTAATTCTCTCAAATATTTAACTAGAATTCAAGAGACCAAATTATATTAGGTGGGACTTGGGGAAGGCATGATTTCACCCCATGTTAAAGTATTTTAATATGCACAATTCACATGAATCAGGATGGCTTGTTTATTGATTTCCATATAATACTAGTAAAAAGTTTGTTTAGTACAAAAATGACTTTTACCTTACGAGTCCATGCATTCCACTCTGTTTGGTACACGTTTTAAAAATTGAAAATATATATAAATTTAATTTAATATATTTTTTGAGATATTACGTTTCAGCTTTAATTAATTCGTCAAACAACTTTATAAAAATATAAGCTTTAGCTTTCAGTGTATAATATAAGTTCCAACTCTAGCCCCAACTAGGGATGGTAACGGGGTAGGTTTGGGGCGGCGTGACCATCCCCATCGCCAAACCCGATTACCAAAATTATCCCAAGCCCACCCCGATCCCCATCGCGGATCTAAATCGGGGCACCCCGTTGGGGCGCAATGCTCCCCCAAACCCGCCCCGATTTTAATCGGAAATCTTATTGGGGTGTCCGCTTCGGGTGCAACTATCGATCAAAGCCGTGTCATTTCACATTTATTATTATTATTAGACCGTTGGCAATAACTTGGAAAATTAAGAAAATATTAATAATCAATTACAAATAAAGATTATTAAGTTTTCAACAATAGTACAATACAAAAATAATGATAAATTACATCACCAAAAAATAAAATTTAAAAATATGACTTTAAACAAGTTTTTATAATATTTATTTTGCAATCTTACAAAGATATAAAACTAACAATATTAGAGAAATATTTTTTATAACGTAATTACTAACAAAATACTAATAATGTAGATATATTTGTATGTGTGTAAATATATTATTCGGGTGGGCCGGGTTGGGGATGTTTTCCCCGCTCTCCGCCCCAAACCAGATTAACTTTTCCGTTTAAGCTCCAAACCCGTCCCGCAACCCGATAAGCATGCCCCGCCCCGTCCCAATTAGTTTGGATTTCGAATTTCCCCATCAGATTCGGGGTTTTTTGCCATCCCTAACCCGAACCCCACCTCCAACCTAACCCCAACTCATTATGCCAAACATATCCTTACTCCTCAAATGTATTGGTAGTTTGGTACACTAGCGAATATTCTTCATTTCAAGTGTCAAACATAATTATAAGCTAGTTTGTTTTAAGTTTCAAGCCCTGATAAGCCTGATGCCATATGCATATATAGCCGTAAATTTCAAATTTTAGTTTGGGTTTTGCTAATCTCTGCCCACTGAGCATAGATTAACCATTTTATAAAAGGGATGTTCTAATTCGTTTAAGAAAAATTCATGTTTAAATATAGTATTTACAAGTCCATTTAATATGGATTTAATACATTTTTGCTTTATTAATAAAGTTTGTGTTTATTAACTACACCTTAATCTTTATCCAGTGGGCATCAGTTAGCAAAATCCTTTTACTTTTTATACTTGCAGATGCTCAGATAGTGTTATGAGTTGGTCAAATTGCTCGAGATAAACACTTCTCAACAGTTGAAGTGGAAATGAACTCTTTAGGACCCGTTTGGTTCAAAGATTTTTCAGAATTGTTAAGGAATTGAAATTAGATTTAATTTCTAAATCGTGTTTGGTTGAAAAATTGATGAAATTGGAATGTTTTAAATCTCTTAGAATCCATGTACAAAGGAATTCAACATTCCTTATGCAAAGCTATGGAAAGTTTAAAATTCCACAAGGAATTAAAACACAAAAATATTTCGTACTTTATTTTAAAAAAAATTAATACTTTATAATGTAAGTTTTTTTTTTTAAAGTAAATTTTTAAAAAAAAAGTAAATTTATACTTGGTAAATTTATAAAAAATAATTTTTTTTATAAAAAGTAAATTTTTTTAAAAAAAGTAAATTTTTACTTGGTAAATTTATAAAAAGCAAAAAAAAAAATTTAAAGTAAAATTTTTTAAAAAAAGTACATTTAAAAAAAAATTACTTGGTAAATTAAAAAAAAAGTAAATTTAAAAAAAAATATGAAAAGTAAATTTTTTTAAAACAAATTTTTTTAAATAACGTGCGAATAAAAAATTAAAAAGAATTAAAAAAGTAAAAAAAAAGTTTTTAAAAAATTATTATTTGTAAACCAAACAGAAATCTGGCATGTAATTTCATTTCTTTTTCCTAACCAAACACATGACATTCTTTTGAATTTTGGCATTCCAATTCTTTAAGATTCCTAATCCTTGATAGATTTCAATTCCTTGAAAAAACATTCTACGAACCAAACGGGCCCTTAATTATATATCGGTTCATCTGTACAGATTTTAAAATTGCTAATTTGTGACAGAATATTATTGATCTTCGCCAAAGGCAAACGCAATAAAAATGTATCATTACTAAATATAGTTATTCTTTTGTTTCTTTAAGACACAAATTTTATGTAAAATACCTATCTAGCGTGTGGGATGACAACTTACTGACTCATGTAAACCAATGTGACAGAAACAAAAGTCATCTTTAATTTGTACACATTTATGCATTTCCTAAAACATCGTGTTTTCAAGAAACAATTACCAAAAAGAGAGATTGTTTATAGATTATCAAAAGATGTGGTAAGGACAATAATTGTTTCTCATAAATAGCCGAAAAAAACTATATATGTAGTATTGGTTATTAAATTCTACTAATTCATGTCACCACCGAATTATGTGTATCCATTGCCAAAAACACTCACAAACTCACATGGCATATTATACAAAATATGTGATTACCAAAAATAAAAAAATGCTAATTTAAGTAATTATTTCCAAGAATCCATGATTTTTTTTGCTATATCTAATTCTAAAACAATAAAAAAAACCAACACGATATTTGGATAAATATTTAAAGTTATCACATAACATTTGTAAGGACAATAATTGTTTCCCTAGTAGACAAAAATTGCATAAGTTGTGCTGGTTATTAAAGAAAAATAACTCATGTGATTTTTGATATGACAACATGGCTATTGTCCCCATGCTTGTTCAATTGCTAATATCAGATCCACACATGCACACTTGTACATATCTCTTCATCCATCATATGTCTCAATAATGCTTAATTTAGATCTACAACATCTACTTAATATTTAGGGTTTGGTCGGGGCAGGATCGGAAACGGTCTCGAGATTAACCGGCGAAGTTGCATACATCTGAGTCAAAAAGGCTTGTCTTCTTCGAGTAATCCGAAGAGAGAAACCCGCATCCACTTGCCCGTTTATTCATTTTAACATCTATTTAATATGTTTATAGATTAGAAATTTGTTTCATGCAAAACAATAATAATTAGCTTGTAACATTTTTACATCATAAAATATGTCGAAAAGCTATTAAAATTCTCCTAAACAAAGTAAACATCCTTAGCACTTTCATATTTGTAACTATCATCAAATGTATGGTTGTTAAGATCCCGATCCTGATCTTAGGATCTTAAGATTTTACGATACTGCAAACCAAAAACGATCCGGATCCTACATAGGATCTTTACATGCGTAAGATCTTATAGGATCCCGATCTTGGCCATAGGATCTTAAGATCTACTCTGATCCGATCTTACTTTTCTCGAATCACAAACTAAAAAACTATGAATTTATGGGTTGTGTTTCCTAGAACATAAAAATAACAAATTAATCTTCTTAAATATTTTATAATTATAATTCAAGACAACATTTATATGAAACATTTATATAATTTTGAGTTTATGATATATACTATTTGGTTGATTTATATAATACAACAAAGACTATTAAAAAATGACATTATAATAATATATTACGATCCCGATTCGACCTTAC
>BQNB010108729.1:1188-22901 GCA_026074375.1 Tanacetum coccineum
CAAGTTAGGTGAATCCTATATCTTTTTCGTCATTTGCGGGTCAAATGTGTTGCTAGTACTACTTTGTATCGTTTTCGCTTTAAAATAACATTCAAAACTAATTGAAATGCATTTTATAAAGATGCATCTAGTCCAAGTTAATACATCTCAAATACGTGATTATACTTAATTTCTTGTTTTTCTCATTTAGATAGGGAAACAATGTAGGTCGCCAAGATGAACATAATATGAACATAAAGTAGGATAGGGAAAGAATGTAGCATACTAACCAATATATAACATAACTAACTATTGCCATCGCCATCCTCATCCTCGTCCTCCTGATCGTCTGCACTCTCCTCGTCATCCTCGCACCCGCCGCTCCTGCCACTCCCGCTGGAACCAGCCGACTCAAACTGTGAAAACGCATCAGAGAACTTGGAGTCACTTTTAAAAAGACTCATCATGAAGTCTACCTTTTTGTGTAGGCTCTTGAGCGTGCTTTCAGGCGCGGACCTACTTGGGTCGGCTGTGACCCGTGCTGGCAATACCCTACCGACACCAGGAATGTGCCCTCGCTGCTTACCCTTTCTAGCCAAGCGATTGATCTCATCATCAGTGTAGGTGCCCGTAGCCTCCAGCCTCCTCATCTCCTCTTATGTAGTGACAAAAACACAAGATAGCTAATATATTAGTCGGGTTGCTACATTATTTCTCGATATGTGTGTTTTGAAACAAAACTTACGTATATAAGGCGGTCCTCATCCCGAGTGAATACCCCGTTAACAGTGTGTGCGATGAAGAAGGTGTCAATCAGCGACGGGTACTCCTGGGTGGATGAGCTCTGCCTCTGTACATACACACACATATAAGATGAAACAAATTAAAAACGACAAATCACAACACACCAAAGCGTATAATCAGATATATATGTATATATGTATGTAAAATAATTATAATGTTTATTACCATCTCATCTCGAAAGCGAGCAAGTGACCGGGATCCCTGTCGAGATATGACCGTGCTCTTTGCCCGGTTTTGCCGATTTTGAGCGGCTCAGGCAATATTCCTGGGATCATTCCAAAACTGAATATACTTATCCCACTCTTCCGCCGTAATGCCCTCGGGACGTGCTCGCCTGATCTTCTCCACATTGTAAGTCCCGATCTCGGTGTCTATAACCCAATGCTAGGCCTTGAAAGCAGCCTTGTTGGTATTGTACGCTTTTTGCAAGTGTTGCTGGATGCCGGCCTCGATTACTGTCCAGTCGGGGGATTCCATGTGCATCCTCAAATCAAACTGGGTCTGCAATCATATACAACAAAACGAAGACATAGTTAGAGATATAATTTATATATTTATTTAAATTTGTTTATTTATTTATATGATATAAATAAATAAACGAATTTAGATAAATATACACAATTAAATAAATGAACACGATAATAAAATAAACATAAAAGGATAACTGACCCCAATATCTGTAATGAGCGTCGCCTTCTGCTCCTTCGAGACCTTCAGCCAAGAAGGGTAGTACAAAGGCACACCCCTAATGACCTCCCCGATGTAGCTAGACCAATGCGCCACATGGTCACAGAGAGGCATAAGGGTTTGTTTGTCACGCACCTCAAACTGGATCGGGATGGGGCCTTTTTTATCCATGATTTCCTTTAACGAGAGGTTTCGGGTCTTGTCACGGGTATGCAGCCTGCCCGCTGCCCTGCCGCCCAAATTGGGCTTTCGTTTGCCTTTGCCTGCAAAATTAAGTGAGTGATAAAGTCATAAAAATTCAAGGCAAGCAAGTTCAATATATGTATTAAATTTATGCTTGTATTACAATAATCCAGAAATTCTTACCTCGGTTAGCGAAGCAACCCCCGCAACCGGTGGCTACATGGTATGGAGGGGGACGATCCTCACCGCCGTGGGACCGTGCAACATCGGCTGACATCTGTACAAGTACAATTAGCATAACATATAGAAATTCATGAACAAAATAATATAAGCAGTCCCAAACGGGGGACTTTCCGAAATTAATTTCTAATAAAATAATTTCGGACGGGTTTTCTATAGGATGATTAAATTCAGACGGGGATTTTTCAAAATTAATCACTAAAATCCTAAAATCCTAAACACATATACATTTAATGAAGGAACAAACATCAAATTATATCAAATTATCAACATAAGGAGTGTTCGTTCCGGTCGGTTCGTATATAATTATTATTTAAAATTATTTTTTATAAAATATATAATTATTAATTACAATTATCTTTTATAAAATATATAATCTGTTCGTTTCGGCTGGGTCGGTCCGGTTTCTCGGTTCGTTCCGGTTGGTTCGTATATAATTATTATGTACATTAGAAAATTATTTTTTATAAAATATATAATTATTATTTAAAATTAATTTTTATAAAATATATAATCGGTTCGTTTCGGCTGGTATATAATTATTAGGGTCGTTATTTCATATCCTTTTATGTTTATTTCATTATCGTGTTCATTTATTTAATTATGTATATTTATCTAAATTCATTTATTTATTTATATCATAGAAATAATAAACAAATTTAGATAAGTATATAAATTATATCTCTAACTCTGTCTTTGTTTTGTTGTATATGATTGCAGACCCAATTTGACCTGAAGCCTCATATGCAATCCCAATGCTGGACAGATATCAATGCGGGCATCCAGCAGCACCTGCAAAAGTTGTACAATACCAACAAGGCTTCCCTCAAGGCAGCGCATTGGGTTATAAACCTCGAGACCGGGACGTACGACGTGGAAAGCATCAAGCAGCAACATACGTACGATTGGGATGCCAAGATTGACTTTTCGGGAATGAATTTACCAGGAACCAAGCCCGAGCCGCTCAAAATCGCCAAAACCGGCCAAAGAGCACAGTCGTATGCCGGCAGGGATCCCGGTCACTTGCTCGCCTTCGAGATCAGATGGTAATAAACATTATAATTATTTTACATACATATATACATATATATATACTATATATATTTTATATATTATATATATATATTATTATATATATATATAATATTCTTGCTCGCCTTCGAGATGAGATGGTAATAAACATTATAATTATTTTACATACATATATACATATATATCTGATTATATGTGTGTTGTGATTTGTCGTTTTTAATTTGTTTCATCTTATATACGTGTGTATGTACAGATGGCGAGCTTAGAGACTCGAGAGTACCCGTCGCTCATCGACACCTTCTTCGTGACGCACACCGTTAACGGGGTATTCATACGGGATGAGGACCGAGCTATATACGTAAGTTTTGTTTCAAAACACGCACTTTAATGATTTGTCGAGAAATAATGTAGCAACCCGACTAATAAATAAACTATCTTGTGTTTTTGTCCTACATAGGAGGAGATGGTGACGCTGCGGGCTGTAGGCTCCAACACCGAGTCGGGTGTGCCCTACACTGATGAAGAGATCAATGCCATGGCTCGAAAGGGCAAGCAGCGGGGGCACCTTCCCGGTGTTGGTAGGGTACTACCAGGACGGGCCAGAGATGTCCTCATTCCGCCCCCTCCGCCCCCGCCTCAATGCACGCACAACTCCGGCGATGTCGAAAAGCTAAAAAAGAAGAACAAGTACCTAACCAAACAGGTGAACTTGATGATGAAGCTTTTTAGAAGTGACGACAAGTTTTCACAGATGCTGACACAGTATGAGTCAACACCTGAGTTCGGTAGTGGGAGTGGCGGGTGCGGGGATGATGAGATAGCCGGCGATTAGGACGACGGCGAGGACGAGGAGGACGAGGAGGATGACGATAGTTAGAGATGTTATATATTGGTTAGTATAATATTTTGTTTCTTTACGTTGATCTTGGCGACTTTTATGTAAACATTTGTCTCCCTATCTAGTTGAATATTATTTTGTGGATGTATATGCATGTTGTTATGTTTCAGGAATATGTTTCTGGTACGTCCATTTCCCAATTTTTACATGACTTTTTGTGTTTATAATACTTATGGTGTATATTGATTCTCTTCAAATAGCCAAAAGAAGTTCATTTTGTTATGATCTCCTATCTGTTTTCACAGTGAAACTCTGTTGGTTATATGTGGAATGATTTGAAAGACATTTGAATAAGGTTGCAATAGGGCGGGTAGGTTAAGGGTCAAAATGCAAAAAAAAAAATTTGAATGTCGGATTTGATTGACCCTAAACACTTTCAGGCTTTCTTTTTGTTTATTTATTAGTACTTAATCCATCAAAGTAAATTGAAAATGAACTTTGAGTTTGTTGTTCCTAGACTTCATTGGAAGTAGACTTAATTACTGCTGTGTGTGGAAGTAGGGGTATTTACAACCTGACAAATTCTTACTGTTTGGTAGCAAACGAGAGCTTTAAAGGCTTCTACAGGTTTGCTCTTGTGATTGGTGTTCTAAAATCATAATTATGAACATTTGACCTAAAGTTGGTTAATTGTTTTTTCAGTATCTTTGAGTCAGTTAGATGATACTATTTCTGTTACTAAAATTTCCCTTGGTGGTAGACGGGTAATTGGAAGACTTTGCATCGGTAAATACTTTGAAAGTTTCTGTGATTCATATTAAAATCTACCCGGCTACTTTGAGCACCGATTATGCTTGGTGGAAACAGCAAGACAATAATGATCGGTATGATGTTATACAACTTTTTCATGTTAAAGCTATGCAATGAAATATGGTTTTATAACATGTGATGAATTGCGTTAGTCTAATTAATATTACTTAGTCAGTTAGTCTAATATATTTGTATTCGGCTTAACTGACATGTAACCAGATAATTAAATTTTATTTTAATGGCTTACATGACAAAGTCATCGATTATCAATCTCACTTTCAAATGTTTTATTACATTTATTGAGCTTCAACAGTTGAGGAACAGCCTGCCTGATGCAGTTGTTGTTCAACGGATTCATGAAATATTATATATGTTCTCGGTAATTGCATGGCATGCAATGATCATGTCGCTCTTACACATACTGATCTTGACAAGGTAACTAAGCTTAATTACATGTTAAACTTATTGTCATATTATGAGAAATTGCCAATTTCTTAAATAGTACATTGCTAATGCATACGGCTGTAGGAAACATATATATGACATGATAACAGATGTTATTGGTGAGGAAATGTTTAGACAGACAATTGCAGGCAATGTGCTTGTGGGTAGTTATTGTGCGTTTTCTTATAGTGGAGGTCAGTAGTTGACACTTATGGTCAAGTGAGGTAAGCTGATTTGGAGAGGACAAGTAATGTAAAGAAAAAAACCAGAGGAGGAAACACTATATTGGTTTAGATGAGATGAAAAAGATAATCCGATTAAAGATGTTTTGTAAATTTCATTATATAATATTATAACTATAACTATGATCGTTTTTGCTCTTTTGATAATCGAGGGATTATGAGTGTGTGGTACGGGGTTAGTCTATGGATCCTATAAATTTTTTAATGTCCATGTATTGTGGGTTTGTGACTAAAAATATCATAGGCTGAGTTGTGAACTTTGTAACTACATCGGACAAGTAATCTGGGTTTACATGCGTTAAGACTAATGTGTTTAAGCAAGTATGGTTTAATCGTGTGATAATTCAACTATCAGGCTTTCTAACAATTACCCACCAAGCACCTATGTTGAAATATCATAAGAAAGTTATGGTTGAAAGTGACTTTATCCTCTCTAAGGCTTCTTTCAAGTTTGAAGATAATACCATCCTGAATAACATGAATGACATAATTAGCATATATAAATATATAGATAAAAAATTGCTTTCGTTGACATATAAAAATTGTTTTACTAAGTTTCTTTTTTATTTATAATAGTGGTCGAAAGGTACAATGTGTTTTATGGGAAGATGATGTTGATGGTTTACAAGACTACATCCACAAAAATATCACAACAACGGAACCTATCGTCATAATTATCCACTTAGCCTAAGTAAAAAATGTGAAAGTAAAACTTCCTCCTTTCATCTACATTGAAATACATATACAATCTAAATACACTAATATAATTCACTAAAGAATATCATATATGCAGACAACAAGTATCAAAACATCAACTAAGCGTCAAAAATTTATATTAATAAAAACAACGAACGCATATTTTTGTTCAAAGAAAGGTAAAAACATTATAACATAAAAATAAAGTCTTTGACACTATGATAATCTTTTATTGTTAAAATTCGCATATTACAAACATAGCAAATGCAACATGTGGAGAAGTTTAAGTCAACCTAACAATTACTTTTGGTGTTAAAAGACAAGAAATTGTATTAACGAAGAGTAACAAGGTGTGTTAAAAAACTCAAACAATACATTATAGTCATTTTATAAAAGTACATTCCACTCTTATCAATAAATTTTATGTTCTTCTATCTATTCATCTATTCAGATGCCAAACAAAAGAGACTTGCAAAAAAGGTAAACAAGACGAAGCAAAAGAAACGCTTCAAAAACAAAGATGATGACGATGATGACTCATATAAAAGAAAAAGAATAAAGTCACATGAGCTTAACAAACAAATGTACATTACACTCATTGTTTAAACCAAATCCTTTAAATATAACGTACTATGAAATTATTTGTTTTAAACATATTTGTGACGATGACAATTACTTTTTTTGAGGATTAGAGGTGCCACATCAAACATTGAACAATACCTACTAAGAAAACAAAAAAAGCAACGTATATATGATCGATTATGAATATTATTGGAAAAAATGTTATAAACATAAAAAATATATAATTTAGTAGAATGTGCATTTGATATTTTACCAGGAAACACTTTTGTATTTAAAATATGTATTGATCTAACTTTTGAAGTTAATGTTAATATTTAGTAAAGATTAGCTTGACTTTGATCAGGTTTTAACATATTCTTGAGAAGTTCAACTCAACAAGAACACTAATAAAATTATTTGTCATTATGAATATTACGTACCGTGTATGATCAGAATACTTATCATATCAACTACTTTTGCAACAACTTTTAAAAATTGACTTCTATTTTTTAAATTACTTAATGTACAAGTCTTTTAATGTTTTGTCATGTACAATTTTTAACCAACTTAATACAAATTCTATATAGTTACTTCAAAAACCATAAAAAATACTTAGTAATTACACAAACATAAACAAATTAACAAGCGTTGCTACTATGCTTAATTTTTTTTCGTATAAGTACATAATTTTTTAAAACCAATATTTAGAAAAACAAAAAAATGTAAACAATAATTACAAGTTATACCCGCCCATCTGGCGGGTTTAGCCACTAGTACATATATATATATATATGTGTACATATATATATATGTGTACATATATATATATATATATATATATATATATATATATATATATATATATATATATATATATATATATATATATATATAGTGGCATTTTCTTTGCAGAACCAGTTTTTTGTACAGAACTTACAGAACTCTTTATGAACCATTAGATTGTTTAATCAATGGACTAGATTAAAAGTGATTAAAATGCAATTAGGCAAAAGATGAGGTATTATGATGTTAATGCTAAAAGGGTATTATGGGAACTTCATATTTCTTATCCTTGAAAACCGTCCCTTTAACAATGAGTAAAAATAATTCTCAGATCTCATTTTCTTCCACCCTCTAATATCTTTCTCTGAACCCTAATCATAAAATAACCATCACCACCATAAATCCTCTCTCAAGCCATAAACTTCGCTACCGCCTCCATCCCCTTCTTTACCGTTTCTATCCCCTCCACGCACCGCCAGCAATTCGTCCAACACCTTATACCATCACTATGACCAACCAAATAAATCTTTGGAATATTCTTATTTCGAAAACACGAGAAAACAAAACAAAACGTTTCGTTAGATAACTGATATGTTATGCCTGAAGGTCACTTAAAGATAGTTGATAGGTATGTACACCTTTTTCAATAATCCATAGGTGAAGGTCGCTTATATGACAGGTGAAAGTTAAAACCAATAAAGACTATTAATTTTTCATTAATTTAGTATTAGAATTTGTTGCTCAAATGTTTTATGTTGTCTTTATTCTATGTTATGGAGTATCATTGATGCAAGTTGTTTGTTTTTGGGACATGGTATAATTTGCTAATGATGAGATTAAAGATTTTTCTTAGAATATTTGGTTATTTCTTTTAATTTAAAATTGAGTAGATCGAACGTTTTTATCAGGGTTTTGTTAATCGAGTAGAATAAATTGGGACATGGTATAAATAATCCATGTTTTTTTAGTTTACTGATTATGTTTGTGAACATGTTGTTTGAATCGTTTTTATTGAATCGGTTCATGAATTTTGTGTTTATATATTTGTTTCAGTGGAGATGGTTAACTCATAGGAAAGTCGGGTTGTGATGATGATGATGAAAGAATGCATTTTTATGGCTTAATAAAAACGTTTTTTTTAATTAAAAAAGAAAGTGAAAATGTGTTTTACTATTTTACCCTTTTGAATTAAATAAAATGATTTAATAATACTAAATTCTTATTGGTCCAAAGTTGGTTCTGTAGGTTCTGTACAAAAAAATGGTTCTGCAAAGAACGGTCCCCTATATATATATATATATATATATATATATATATATATATATATATATATATTGTGTGTTCATATGCTTTTAATGTTTTAGTAGGAAATGTGTCAGTTTGTTAAGTTTTCGAAAGCGCCTGCTTAGCCTCTCGAGTACGTTAAGATTTTATTGCTGGAACATGTTTGGGATGCTGATTTTTTTTCTAGGAGGACCCTTATGTGATTGAAAATATGGTAAATGATAATTTAGCATCTTTCAAAACTTCTGGTCTTCTGTTATCTTGTTATATGGATTGTGCTACCGAAGTTAAAAGTAACAACATAAACAAACTAAAAGAAGTATTAACAATCTTTCTATAACATGTTAATAATAAAACCAACAATTAAATTCGCGTAAAACTTGTAATATTCTAGTTCTATCAATATTATGAAGTTCTATAACATATACTATAAGTTAAAAATAATTGGAATAAACTGAAATTTATCTCATTCAGTTATGATATTCTGAATCCATTCAAAGGTCTTAATTAAATTGTACACACACAAATTGCATTAAGGACAAGAAGGTTATATATCAAAATTGCTCATGATTATTATATTGTGGTCTCCTTTAAACAACAAATTATATATAAAAGTAATACAAATTTTCCAAAACATGCTATATTAAAAACACAAGGAAATTAAAAAATGTATAATACATAAAATATAGATGACCAGTTTAAACACTTTCCAAAGTTACAGATCTTAGCTAAAATAACACACGCATAATATGTTTGTTTTCTAAAATCAGAACGCGGGATTAATCAAATAAGGAAATTGTTGAATACTTCTATTTGTGAAACCTTTTTTATAAATAAATGCTAATTTTACTATCTACTTTTGTAACGATTTTTCTTCAACATTCCCGTTTATAATCTTCGTAAAAACCTGTTGTCTTTTGATCTTTGGCTTTGTTGACTTTTTTCATTCTCAATTGCTGGTTAAATGTTATTTATAGAAAAAATTAAATAGAGGGAAGAAAAAAAATTTCTGTCTTATAGAAGAGTATAAATATAAAATATAGATTGACAGATTGTAAAAACAACACAAATATTAAAAAAACCTAAAACCCTAATTTTCCAATGACGACTGGCTTTTTATCCAAGCTCATTACCAAGAATTGCCATCTACTCACAACCAGGACAGTAGATGATGCACATGGCCTCAAGGACTTCAAAGTTCCTAATCAAAATCTGCAGGAGGACAGTGGATGATGAAGTTGCACTTGGACTTCTTACCTTCAAAGTTCTTGGCAAAGTATAGATGCAGTAATCATTTTTTTATAGTTTGGATTGAAGACTAATGCTATAGGATTTGACATTTGCTTTATGAATGATTTTTTTTATTGGCATTGATCTCAAAATCTAAATTTGCTTTACTGGTTTTTAAGCCTGCTTCTAAGAAGGCGGTTGGTCCTGTTGGCAAGAAAGCGGATGTCCCAAGTCAAAACAAAAATGTATGTGAAGATGTCGATGTAAGTTAATCTTTCACACATACGACAAGTTTTGGACCAACACTATATCTTTCATAATAAAATATAATGTCTTGCAGCGAGCTGAGATGACCCTTGAAAGCAGATTAGAATCTCTCATTCAACATGATATTATTACCCAGCTCAAGAGTGCTGCTTTGAGAGAGCCAGGTATCACATATTCTCTCATGTGCTAGCTATTGCCAATGGATCAAAATACACAAATATGAGCAGAATGTTGTTTTATCAACGCGCAAAATAACGGAGGTATAGGTTGGGTGACATACTTTAATAGTTTTATTTCCGGGCATGGCGGCGCTATCCGCATAGTAGCGCCGGTAAAGATGGTTTTTTTTTTTTGAAACAAAGCACCGGTAAAGGTGGTTATCTTAAAAAATCCGGAAAGGTGAAACTTGCATCACAGGAGATAACTGGAGCTTCTGACCGGAGGTGAAGGAAGCTAAAGTATTTGATCGCAAACATTTGTGAGTATGAAATTTTGAGTATTTTGCTCCAGGGTTCAATTGTCGAAGTTCCGGCGTCCCTTCCATTTTATTTGCCCATCAAACCGGTGAAGTTGAAAGTCGGGATACATGAGCCAACCAACAATGGGGACCGGTTTCACGACGGTCAGACCAAGACGTAGATGACTACATCAAAATGATAAGAGTATCAGGGGTACTCGCGACTTAAAAGGTACCATCACGTTTAAGGTCGGAGTAAGACAAGACGGACCGGAGAATCAAAGTTAACGAAAGTTGTATCTGAGATGGTAATGACCGGAGGTCTTACTGCTGGAACGGTTTTTAAAGGACGAGCGCATATGACAGATGGTTTTACGTACCGGGTCAAAGGCTATATGGCAACGAAAAAAAAAAAAAAATGTTGAGGCACCGTATGTTGTGAAGAGAGATTGGGAAGCTGTTGAGGCTATTTCTTCTTTTTAAGGTTTGGTTGTTCCTCTTTTTGTCACCATGCGTGCTCAACGTTCTAATGAAGACCAAGCTGTTCGTATTTCTAAATCTATTTTCGTAACCAATTTTCCTGATAATCCTGGGTCGAAGGAACTGTGGAAGGTTTGAGAGGGGTATGGGAAGGTGATAGACTTTTAATTCTTTTTTCTATCGTATGATTCGCTAAGCAGGTAAACATTTTTCTTTTTGTTAGGTTATTCGTGTTTAAACTGCTTTAGATCGTTTGTTGGAAATCTTTGTACGAAATTTGGATTGGTCGTTTCCATCTCCATGCCAATGTTGCCCGTTTTGAACGTGCAAACAAACCTGTAAAAGCATTGGGGCCTTCTCAATCCAATGCGCATGGTACATTTGGGTCATTTGTTTCTGCGGCTAAAGACTTTCCACCATTGATTGCCTTTGTTGCTCCTGTATCTTCCTCATCGGCGTTGGTTTTGGATGATTCATGTGTTGTTGAACGTGACCTCTCATGTTATGTCATGGGACGTGTTGAAAGAAATTAACTCCATGTTTCCAAACCAACTACTGATTCTAATTAGCTAAGTAAGGATTTAGAGCATGTAAAGCTTTCTATTTGGTGGTATATGGTGTTGATAGAAGGATAAAAACGAGGGATTTCCTAAGCAAAAGTTTTATGGATCAGATAGTGGCGTTAACTCTTGGTTCTGCACGCTTCTTAATGCCTATAAATGATTTTGTAGTGATGAACGTGTTGTTTGGGTGGAACATTGAAGGTAACCCACTTCAGTTTGGTCTCGATAAACGATTGCCAAGATAGGTAACAAATGGGTGCGAGGTTTTTGGATATCTTGGGGGGCTAATTTTGGCATCAACTTTTGCTCGATTAAGCGGTTGTGCATCTTAACGAAACAACCAGAATCTTCTTTTTTGGAGAAATTCAAGTGATTTTTAAAAGTAAGGTGGTTTTTTTATCTAGCCTTAATTAATTCTAGATGTTAGTTTCAATAAGTTTAAATCAAGTTTAGATAAGTTCTTAAGTCAATTTAATTTAATGTTCAAGTCTGCTATTCCATAAGTTCAAGTCTGAGGCTTGATTGTTAAATTTATAAAAGCTTGCTTAATAAGTAGTATTTAAGTTGAGTTTCTAGTGCATCTATACAAACCTGTTTTGAGATTTTTGGTTGAAAACTGCTTGTTCTTTCTATTCAAAAGCCAAAAACAAATGTATAAGCTGCCATTTTCATGTTACTTTTTCAGCTTATTTACTTGATTAATTTTCTTAATTCTAGCTCCTTTGTGTTCTTTGAGAGTCTATTTCTATCTGTTTTCAACTTTTCAGCTTAGTGTCTTAGCTTATTAGTCTTAAATTTCAGCTTAAAAAGTAGGAAAAGTCTTTTAAAATCTATTTTTAGTCTGCTATCTTTAATGATCTTTACTGTTTTCCAGCTTATTCCTTGTGCTTATTTATAATCTGTTATGCTTAATAGATTTAGGTGATAAGGCTTGTTCAGCTTTATTACTAATTTAAGTGCTTATTGAGGTTTAATCTGTCCTAGCAGTCTTAAGTCCTTATATAGCAGTACTAACTTATTAGTTAGTGCTGCTGAGTTCAAATGCTGTTGTAGCTTATCTATTTGCTTATTTTTGTTCCTTTGTGCTTATTAAGTTTAGGGTTATAGTTGTTTTCAGCTTATTTGCATTTCTCATAGCTTATTGTGCCCATAATGCCAAAACAATTTAGCTTAAAAGTCATTAGACTTGTTAAGCTAAACTGTCATCTTTCTTAGCTTTTTCTGAGCTTATTATAAAGTTTCAAAATTAGTCCCTTTTATTAATTTTGCTTATTGTCATGTTATCTAGCTTTTTCAAAAATCTAAATTCGAAATAAATAATAATATTTTGTCTCCAAAAGAGATGTGCCTCATGTTTCGAACAATGTGACCTTCTTCCCTTCACACACCAAAGTCCTCAACACTCACACTCATTCTCCATTTGCACACTGGGGACTTTGTCAGTATAATGATTTACACCTTTTAATACTTACCCTCTTTTCAAATTTAAGCCCTTCAGCTTATTTTGATCTTTTCCTGGCTTATTTATAAGCCCGTGATTTAGCAGTTTTATTATTCTTGCATTTGTTTTAGTTTCATATATTTTCTGTAATTTTTCTGAAATTTTTTACATTAGTTTTCTATTTTTAATCGATTTATTTATATTAAAACTGTTTTTATATTCTATTAAATAAATAAAAATCAAAAAAATAGTAATCTTTTTCTGAAAAATATTTTTAGTCATTGGATTTATAAAAAATAATATTTGCATTTTTTGGGTTAATTTTGATAATTTTGCTTATTATGTCGCGTTTTTTTATTTCTTGTTAACGTTTTACGTTTAAATCTCTCCTAAATATCCCCCACCTCATCCACCCCTCGTACTTGCTTTATTGTTTGCTTGCTTTTACGAGTTTGTGCATTATATTTGTTAGATATAGGAAGCCATATCCAAATCTTGAAACATTCAATCACGCGATCACGAACTTAACCGATTCTCAATTCACGCTTCGTCGAGGAAACGACCCGGGAGGTTTTTTTGAACTTTGCTTTGGTTAAAAGCGATTTTCTAGAACTCGACGGGGAATATACTCGATAACTATACTATTATGACTAATCTTTTACTATATATTACGTATAAGTTTTCGGAGGAATCTAGGTACGTACTTCCGTGGTGGTATAATTGTTTGGTTACCCATCATAATGCGAATATTGCATTGTCTTATGTATTGGGCTTGCAATGCTCTTACACATTATTGGATTTATATTGGTAGGTTACTTCGGCCTCACTTTAGACTTGCAATTGTTAGTGTTTCTTTATATTCCGGAGATATTTATAGGTACATACCCGTGGTTCGAACGTTGTGTCACTTGCTATCAATGGGAAATCCTTCGCATCCCTTAAAATGGGTTCTGCCTTATCACGTTTCCGCATTTCTTACGCGGTATATCTTTTACTCTTATGTGTTATATTTCCAGTTTTGAAACTTGAACATTGATGACTATGAGAAAAGTAGATGAAGCAATCATTAGAACAAAAGTATTAGCCAGAGGTAGCCGAGTAATTATAGCTGTAATTTGGATTGGCGTGACATTTTAAGATGATACATAAACGTTTTGTACTTCAGTAATGATCTTTTAAGAAGATACATGAATGTGGATATGTATATGATCTTTTAACAAGATACATCAACATTTCATAGATTGTTCTTAGCATGAGTTTGACCATTCTTCTTTGCTCATTCATACTTCAGTAATTTGTATCAGTTTTGTTTGGTTTCTAGCTTCAGAATGAATAGGCACATCTTGGGACGACGTCAACTTCATCCAACCCCATCTGTTCTGGAAGGTTATTCAAAGGCAATGCACAATAGCGAGACTTCAAAGTGACGTCAATGGGGTACTTTTCACTTACAGTTTCGTTCATGTAGCCAATTAAGTTAGCTTTTAGCCTTTTATGTGTTGTTTGCTAAAGTAGTCAAATTTTAGGCAAGACTAATCTCAATGTATCATCTGTGAGTTGTAAACTTGTAATTTAAATGAATCTTCTTGATTCCAATCAATACACTGTTCATTTCGCAAAACAAAAAAAAATTATGGCTGGAATAATATCATAAAAGTTTTTTTTAGTTTTCTTTTATTCACAAAGAGCCATGTTTTTTTATAGAAAACCGGGCTCTATAATCACAAATAGACACCGTTTCCAAAACCGGTCTTTATTTGCTTCTCAAATAGAGTCCCCTCCCCTTTGAGCCCCTATGTAAAACCGGGATTTATGAAGATATCATGGGTATATTCATAGCCCATGAATCCTAATTCATGGTAAACTAGGAAACACATAATCTTTATCTAAAACAATAACCTCCTTGTTTCCTAATTGGACTCGAAAACCTTTCTCTACACCCCTAGGATATCCGGCCACTATATGGCATCCTTCGGGTCCGGGTTTTGTCCAATTTATTCCCTCGGTTTATATTGTAAAGTATTAAATATATTCTCCGTGTATTAACGTGTGTGCCCCCAATAGGCTCACATATTCATAATGTATTTGTGCTATTCGACTACCATAATCCAACAGGTCGGACCTATAAAGCTTGGATTAGAATAGTTGATTCTAAAAGAATCAGTAAGTGTGGACATTGGTAACTTATATCCTCGGGTCCAAAAAGAAAGAAGTTATACGCATCTTGTTAGATTGGAGGAGATTGTAAATGTTGTAACCAGTTCCAAAGTTTATGTGCCTTGACGCTCAACGGTTTGCGGTTGCGGACATAAAATGAAAGTTATTTTACCCCATCATATTAAATATTTAACAAACAGCAAGCATGTTATTCAGAGGGTAAGTTAGTAATAAAGGTTGAGAAGCTCAACTTAATTACATTAAAGTGAACGTGACTAGACGGCGTTTAACCCTGTAGAAGGGATATAGAGTATAGACTATTAAAACGTCCGATCTATTACATCGTTTTACCAAATATGTATGTTTTCGAAATATAATTTTTCATTGAATAATATATATTCAAGATTGTTTTATAGTGCCGCATGCATGTGGATGTGAATATATGACGTGGCCACTTGTACCTTTTATATGTACCATAAACCATTATTTCTATATTTTCATGGTAGACCAATGTAATGATGAAAGATGTCAAAGTTTTAACTAAGACCGGAGCCCGCACAAAAATCAACCGCGGCCATAGTTTTGAACCGGATGACCCTTAGAAAAGATTTTCGGTAATTGTGGCCAACGCTTTAAATGGGTCAAGCCACAAAATAATTTAGTTCATCTTATTGCCAACGGATCAAAATACACAAATATGAGCAGAATGTTGTTTTATCAACGCGCAAAATAACGGAGGTATAGGTTGGGTGACATACTTTAATAGTTTTATTTCCGGACATGGAGGCGCTGTCTGCATAGTAGCACCGGTAAAGATGGTTTCATTTTTTTGAAACAAAGCACCGGTAAAGGTGTTTATCTTAAAAAATCCGGAAAGGTGAAACTTGCATCTCAGGAGATAACTGGAGCTTCTGACCGGACGTGAAGGAAGCTAAAGTATTTGATCGCAAACAATTATGAGTATGAAATTTTGAGTTTTTTGCTCCAGGGTTCAATTGTCGAAGTTCCGCGGCCCTGCCATTTTTATTTCCTTTCGAACCGGGAAGTTTGAAAGCCGGGATACATAAGCCAACCAACAATGCGGACCGGTTTCACGATGGTCAGACCAAGACGTAGATGACTACATCAAAATGATAAGAGTATCAGGGGTACTCGTGACTTAAAAGGTACCATCACGTTTAAGGTCAGAGTAAGACAAGATGGACCAGAGAATCAAAGTTAACAAAAGTTGTATCTGAGATGGTAATGACCGGAGGTCTTACTGCTGGAACGGTTTTTAAAGGACAGGCGCATATGACAGATGGTTTTACGTACCGGGTCAAAGGCTATTGGTAATGGAAACATTTTGTGGTCAGGGTACCTGCATGTTCCATATGTGTACGTATGTCGCCCAGTATCTTCTCGTCGTGAGTTGATATTGTACTCGCACGGATACTAGTTATTGACAATATAATGCACTCCTTTGTATGTGGAGATAAAGATTGCTCGTATATCCAAAGTGGATATTATAAGACTTTTATATGTACTCCGTGTATAAAAATTGCACATGGCCCATGCCCTCATGTTTAACATATTGGTCTTACGTCTGCCTTCTTTATTAAGAAAAAGAAAAACACATGCACGGGACCGGGGCTCATGAAACTACGCATGCATATAGTGGTGGTATCAAGAAAAGTTCGTGGTGGTTGCAAGACATGCGTATGTTAGCGGACTAAAGATCGAAAGTATGAGCCGAAGGTTGCATTAGAAGTGTATTATTTGAAAGTCTCGCCATGACCAGGAGTTGATAATCAAAGATTGTGGAACTCATGGCCCTTGGTCCGAAACGCCATACAATGGTCCAGGATTATTAATTTGAATGTGTGGTTATAGGAACAAACCATAATATACTCGAAGGCGGTGTCCCGGACATGTTTTTGGTAGGTTTTCATGTGCCAACAGCGACGAAACTCAGTCTTGCAAGCGGTTATCCGCAGCTTAAAGGATCGGAACATGCATATGGTAAATTAGTTTTAGGGGTGACCGAAGATCTTATTATTCCCGGAGCGTGCCAACGTGTGTGACTCCAGATCCACGGCCTTTCCGATGCTAGTGATGGAGCTTTAAAGATCAAGAAGCTATGACACTTTCATGTGTTAGCTTACTTATTTGTAAGACTTTTTTGTATAGCTTTAAAAGTGCTTTAGTAATAGTAAAAGTACAATAAGGATAATAGTTTAATGAGTGAAGATACATTTTTCTTAATGTTTTTGAGTAAAAGTCTAACGTTTTAGGAACCCCAAATAAAACACCAAATAAATCTCTTGATACAAAGATACCAATCTATTTTTTTCTGATGGGACTTTTGGCAAAATTAGGCATGGCACCAAAAAGTAAGAATAATATGCAAATGTTCATGGTTAAGTTTGTAATGCAAATGCATAATGGTATGCAAATGTTCATGACAATGTGGAATCTACAAATGGAATATCAATTGTTAAAACAAATGATAATGGAATGCAAATGTTCATGATAATGGAATGCAAATGATAATGGAATGCAAATGCAATCTGCAAATGGAATATCAGTTGATAAATGCAATATGTAAATGCAATCTACAAATGGAATGCAAATATTAACGAAAAATTCATAAACAGTTAAAACACAAAAGGTTGCCAAAATATTAACAGATTATTCATTACTTCATTAACCATTGTTACTTCATTAACCATTCTAACATCATCACCAAAATGTTACCAGAATATCAATTGTTAGTATCAAAATATTAACACACATATTGTTTTAACAAGATCATCATGACCAAAAGACCAAAATACATCAAATGCTAAAATTAACTTCCACCTTCAATCTTTCTCTTCCCTTTCTTCTAGTCTGCACTAGTCCCAGCTGTGAGAATCTTCACTCCAAATGTCTTGTTAAGAATAAGATCTCAGGTTTTACCATTTGCAAGCCTAAATACACAATTTTTTATTGGTACATGGCTTTTGACAATGAGTGTTTGAGGTGATGACAAAAAAGCTTTAGCCTTTGAAGAAGATGGCCCTGATGCTTTAGCTTTTGAAACTGATGAGAAAGAATGTTTAGCCTTTAACCTAGAAGCTTTAGTCTTTTTACCTCCTGATTTGGAAAACATGTATTCAGGGATGTCCTCATATGTTAAATCATCATACCATTTTAGCAAGTGTTTAGATGATCCTTTTCTAGATACAATGTCTAGAGAGCTATACATAATATCCCCATAACTGATGGTGTCAAAAGAAGAGGGCCCATCAGTACTTTATAAGTCTGAGCTGTTGTCTGAACTAATCATAATGATTTCTGCAAGTTAAGAACAATAGATGTTATAATGAAAGTTAAAAACTCTAATGCTTTTAAAATCTCTACTTCATTAAGCTATAATGCATAAAACAACAACAATCTATTACATGGACTTAAACACATGGTCCATCAGTACTTTCTATTACTTGGACTCAAACACATGGTCTGGCATTCTTGGTATATTATAATACCATATACACTTGGACTCAAACAACAACTTACTTCCTCACTAACACAACTTAAACTCGAACACCAAACAAGCATCATCAGATGAGGAACACACATCATTATACCCTCCTCAGTGAGAAATCTACCTTATGAGACAATAATGAATCCAAAAAAATTGCAAATACTCCAGCATACCATTCCTTTCACCAAGGCCAAATGGAATGTGCAAACCTGCATTTTGATCCCATTTAGGCTAAATCTGTAATCCAAACACTCCTTTAACTCCTCTATTCTTTTTCGACTAAACTGGCTCAATTTTAAATGCTAAACTCCTAAACATTCTGGCTAAATCTATAATCTAAGCACATTGGTCAACATTAGACTCAAATAAGCAGACATGGACACAAAATAAGCTAACTCCTAAACCACTATGTGTTTAAGCAGATAAGCACCTTGGTCAACATTGGACATAAATAAGCAAACTCCTAAACTCCTACGTGTTTAAGAAGACAAGCACATTGGTCAACATTGGACTGAAATAAGCGACACAAAATAAGCAAACTCCTAAACTCCTATGTGTTTAAGCAGATAAGCACATTGGACACATATAAGCAGATAAACACACAAAATAAGTAATCTGATTTGAATACCTTGTATCTTCGACAGTCGTAAATTGAATTGGGGGGTGATTTTGAATTAGGGTTTTAGGACAGTCGCAATTTACGGAGAGGGGTTGAATTAGTGTCATGCATTTATGGTGAGTGAGAGGTGGGTTAGAAAGTCAAAGGGTTAAAGGGGAAAATGTTAAAAAATAATGTGTAGGGGCTAAATATAACATTGGCAAAAAATAAAACGAAAAAAGTGTATTAAACTAGTGCCACATCAAATGATTTTATGGATAGGCTTACAATAATAAGATTTGTAAAAGATTTGCATTTTTTAGAAAAATTAAATACTTTGATGCTTATAAAAGGAAAATGTGGAAATATTCGAATGCTTATTATATTACAGTCAATTAGCTTTTTATAAAAGAATCATTTTTTTGTAAGAAGGTTGAGGAAATTAATGAAGTGTTTGTTTTTTCCTCTTATTTGTACAGGTCGGAAGAGGAAATGCAAGAAGTGTGTTTGTTTTTTCCTTTTATATCTGCAAGCAGAAATGTAAAAGTGTGTTTATTTGTTTTTAGACATAAGAGACAAAATGATTTTTTTTCTTTTTCAATTTTATAGATTATTTTTATGTTTAGTTTTCACTTCATATAACTTAAAGACTTGAGATTCACTTATTCTTTTGTAGACGTTTTGTAGATCAAACATAAAACATTTAAAGATAGAACACCTGAAAGAACAAACGCAACTTTAAATTGATATAATTTTCAATCACGAAAAAACAAAACTTTAGGTTATACTATTTGATTCGAGTTGTACCTGAAAAAACAACTCATTTTAAAGGCTTGACACTAAAATATAAACTATATAAGGTATAAAAAATAATGTGTAGGGGCTAAATATAACATTGGCAAAAAATAAAACGGGAAAAGTGTATTAAACTAGTGACACGCCAAATGATTTTATGGATAGGCTTACAATAATATGATTTGTAAAAGATTTGCATTTTTTAAGAAAATTAATACTTTGATGCTTATAAAAGGAAAATGTGGAAATTTCGATGCTTTTTTATACCATTAGACTTTTTATAAAAGAATCATTTTTTGTAAGAAGGTTGAGGAAATTAATGAAGTGTTTGTTTTTTCCTCTTATTTGTACGGGTCGGAAGAGGAAATGCAAGAAGTGTGTTTGTTTTTTCCTTTTATATCTGCAAGCAGAAATGTAAAAGTGTGTTTATTTGTTTTTAGACATAAGAGACAAAATGATTTTTTTTCTTTTTCAATTTTATAGATTATTTTTATGTTTAGTTTTCACTTCATATAACTTAAAAGACTTGAGATTCACTTATTCTTTTGTAGACGTTTTGTAGATCAAACATAAAACATTTAAAGATAGAACGCCTGAAAGAACAAACGCAACTTTAAATTGATATAATTTTCAATCACGAAAAAACAAAACTTTAGGTTATACTATTTGATTCGAGTTGTACCTGAAAAAACAACTCATTTTAAAGGCTTGACACTAAAATATAAACTATATAAGGTATGTTTGGCGAAATGGGTTGGGGTTATAGCTGGGGCTAGAGCTGAGGCTATGACTTATGTTATAAGCCGAAATTGAAATTTGTATTTTTGTAAACTTAGTTGGCAAATGGCAGGGGCGGAGTCAGGATTTTTAGTTAGGGGAGGCTGACAATGCTTAATGCAGAAAGTCATAATGATAAGGGGGCTCAATGTAAAAAACTAGTAGAAACGCAGCTTGCAATATAGATAATTAATGAATAAAATAGGCTAATTAGGGGTGGCTCAGCACCCACTAGTCCCCCTACTAGCTCCGCCCCTGGCAAATGGGTTGAGGCTGAGGCTTATTATTGCAAAATTACTAAAAGGAGATAATTAAATGAGTTTTTGGTATATGTTATTTGTTGGTATATAAGTACTTTAAAGTTCAAAGACCCGGGGCTTATAAAGACTTATGACTTATAAGCTTTTTCATAAGCTCGCGTGACAAACGAGACTTATTTTAAAAGCCCAAACCCCGATAAACCTCATAAGCCTCTCGCCAAACATACCCATAATATACACTTTACATAAATAAATATTTTAGGCAGCAAAGTCAGTTATTCTCGTTGCAGAACCTCACACGTTTCTTTCGTCCACCGTCATCATCGTCTTCTTGGTTAGTGCCGTTTCTCTAATTTCTGATTATTCTATAACAACACAAACTAGTGTTATTCTATACGCACTACAACTATAGTTAGCTGTAATTCGCTTGTTCAAACTTATTTGTGATTTTTCGAGTTTATGTGTTTTTGGATTATTTTGAAGCTCATCCTTGTAGCTTATTTTAAAGTTTAAAAGTTTATTAGGTTATACTAAGCTTATGAGTTTCAAAACAAGGCCGGATAAAACATAAGCTCGTAGGCCTAAAATTAAGCTTAA
>BQNB010108730.1:0-22900 GCA_026074375.1 Tanacetum coccineum
TGTGGAATAAAAAGAATAAATGAAGAGAAATAACGACGGAAGCGATGAGCTTGACAATTTCATGATGGATGACGGTTAGTATACGATGAACTTCATCTGCGAAGTTATGTAGCTCTTCTCGAATATTGCGAGACACAACGAGGTACGAGATCGTCTTAAAGGTGGTAACGGAAATGTGGACGGAAGATATTAACCACCTATATAATAATAGAGGCATGATTAAGGTTTTTGTGAGACGACTTAGACATGAACAATAACTGACATTTTAATTTGCATTTCGCAAATAAAAAATGCTTAAACATTTTAGATGAAATGATTAAGTTGTCGAGATTTATCGGAATGTATTTAATAGTAACAAGACTATTAAAATGAGAATGACACGTTCATGAGATTTGTTTCATCATTCCTAGATCTAGACAAAAAAATTAAACGGTTCACGTTTGAGTGGTTTGGTGAGGATGCCAGTGATGTTGTCTAGATTGACTAAGGAAAAGCCTAATTTCTACGTGCTTAGTGTGTACTCCTAATGAGATACAAAGTTTATCGATGTATACTATCATTAGGCATATTTAGGAAGAGCCATTTAATCAAATTAGAGAATGAATATGAGACTATCACTAGTGGTGCTCAATTCAGGCTAAACACGACCATTTTTACGGGTTATACACTGAACCCAACTTCACTCTTTAAAGCAATTCAACCATTAGGTCAAATTGAATTTTTAGTACAATAGATTATCCAGTAGTCATTCTCATGTTAGACAAAATAGAATTCTTATATTTGCCTAATGAAGTGTAGTAAAGATAAAATTTGTATTATCTTTTCATAGAGGACCTAACATGACTCAACTAACATATTTGCATGTTACACACCTCTTATCTCTCATTTTATCCTTCTACTACCATTGACTCGTCGCTATAAAGGTGTATGTGTTTGTCTCCGAAGATCTAAAACACTATAGGCAAACGAAATAACCAAAACCATACCCCGCAACAAAAATCCCACCAAAAACAAACCGAAGCCATCAAAACCAAACAAAACCACCTTGCCCGCCAAACTACCTATACAACCCAACGATTGTGGTGGTCAGCAAATGGTAATGACGATGGTGGCGAAAGTGGGTGTGTTGTTAGTGAGAAAAAGGTGTTTATGGTGGCGGTGGTTGTTGTGTTTTGTAGAACTTGCGTGTTTTTTGTTTAGAGAGGGTGTGGTTAAA
The DNA here is from genome assembly GCA_026074375.1 of Tanacetum coccineum. Classification (NCBI taxonomy): domain Eukaryota; kingdom Viridiplantae; phylum Streptophyta; class Magnoliopsida; order Asterales; family Asteraceae; genus Tanacetum; species Tanacetum coccineum. The sequence continues at coordinate 1,217 of BQNB010108730.1, forward strand.
TGGTTTGCATGTGTTTTTGTGTTTTGTTTGAGGTTTTATATCCCGATCTACCATCAAAACCACAAGATATACCACCAATACCAGATATAACTGAAACCATAAAAAGCAGTGGTTTCGGCGTATTGTGCAGAAATGCTATGGCACCAGAATTCAGTGGCATTGGTTTGGCACCAGAATTCTGGTGCCAAACTTTTTTTAATTTTTTTTAATTAACTATTATTTAAATAAACTTATTAAACTAAAATAAAATTCATTAAAATTAAAACATTACATTAAAAAAAATACATAAATTAAAAGACATAAATTAAAATGCATAAATTAAAAGACATAATTTAAAAAACATAAATTTAACGGCGTCGGTCGACTAGTTTGGTGGTAGATATTCGGCTCGGATTCGTTCCTTTTGGGCGTTGATGATAGCGGCGTAGGTCGGATCCATCCCGCTTGTGTCGATTTGGAGAACTTCATGTCCCTCTCGCAATCTTTTGAGCTGCCTCACCCGTCCCTTCGTCTTCGCTCTCATGCGAGAGCACTTGCATTTTGGCCATGCGTTCTAAGTCTATTTGTTTCGCCATGAACTCTTGATAAGCGACCGGGTTAGAACCGGAGCTAGCGGTCGAGTTAGAACCGGAACGTTGACTTTTAGCAATTCGTTGCAACCCGGGTGGCCGAGGCAACTCATCATCTCCAAAATGGTCCGGTTCCTTGTCGGTACCACCAGAACGACTTCTCGTTGCAAAGTCGATTAGGGGTTTTTCACTTGTGGCCTATCTTTCAAAAAATTCAAGCACTCCGGAGCTTACTTACCCCTGACAGATGGTTTCATACAATTGGAGCACCCTCGCCATATGGTTCTCATCGTTCTCCCCACTATGAGCAAGCGTTTCCTCATACAATTGGTTAAACTTCATAACCGCGGAATTCATTGGAGTCCACTTGCCCGTCAACATGTTCTTTGTACGCTCTTGAAGCCTTTTTGTTAGCTTCTTGATTGTACACATCTAGAATTTTGTATCAAAAAGTCGCCAACTTTTGATCACACCCGGTTTTTGGATCCTCGGAAATTTGAATGAAACTTCCGCCAAAAGCAACTCTTCGGCTGGGTCTACGCATGTCGAATTCGACCCTTCTTTGGTTTCTTTCTCAACTTTCACACTTTTCCTTTGTTTCTTTTGCACCAACTTCTTACGACCGCGTTAGGCTTCGACGTCAGGGTTGGAAGCGGTTCCTCTCCTTCTTCTTCGGTTTCGTCAACTAGGTGGTGAGATTGTTGCTCGGAATGTGGTTAGGAAGTGTGATAGGTTTGATTATTGTTGTATGTTCATTTGCATTTGCATTTTAAATTGGTGCAACAAGCATTTGTTCGTCTGATTTAGAATATTGATGGTTGAGATTTGGATAGTAATGCATTTTGGTGAATGAAGCTCGAGTGGAACCGCCTAGATCGAAGACGACCCCGAAATTTAGGTTGGTTGGTTCGGTAAGCATACGAAATCCAATTCGGTTGGGATTCATTTTTTTAAGTGAAAAGATGAGAGAATTGGTATAGAAATAGTGTGTGAAGTTTATAAAAATAAAAGGGGGTATTTAATAGGATTTTAAAGGGGTAAAAATAGGGTTTTGGGGGTATTTTTTTCAAATATCCGCTCCCCCCAACGGCTATTTTTCAAAAAAATTATCGATCGCGTGGGCTGTTAGCCACTGCGCGAGAGTGCTTGGCGCGAACCACGGAGTGGTGCGCCATGGCTCAATCTCGCGCCATGGCTTGGCACGAAGCCATAACACCACACTCCCCTCCCATCTTAGCAATGTTTATATCATAAATGAAATAAATTTAATATTTTACTTGTGATGCATTGATACATATTTTGATAGGTTTAATTTTTAATTCTAATACTTATATTTATTCAATTATATGTAGCGTTATTTTCTTGTAACACAAACCATTTATCTACGACAAAAAATAAGATGCATAGGCTATATATTATCCTTTTATCAATCGTTTAATACAAAATAAAAATAAAAAATTATCTACGTAAAATACGATACGTCCATAAAGACTTTATACAAAATGTTTCCTCAAACATCATTATCCTAGTGAATAAACAAAATATTATTTTTATTTTCGAATTTTAGTTAAAAGTGAATTTAGCTATGAGTTGTGCTTTTATGTTTAAGAGCACAGTTTACATAATTGTTAGTTTTCTCGGTTTGGTTTTTTTCGGAATGACACATTACCAATTGAGCATTGCAATGTTAAATTGCTTGAATAATTCGAACGAAACATCCAAATCACCAATCCGACTTCATTGGTATTTTATGCATGTATTAATCATATTAGAATAATAATTTATGGAAACACATCATTGGACAAGTAACTCAATATGGCATCATCAACACGAATATGAGTTATGACTGATGCATATTCCCTTTTCCTCTAGAAAAAGGATGTAATTATTTTTCGATCAATCAAGTGTGATGAGTTATGTAGATCCAAGATGTTTATATTTTGTTATTTTTGATATAATCTTTGAAACTAAACAAATAAGAAATCGATTATCAAGTCCATACACGAAAACTTGTCAATTAGAACAAAAAAGATACAATCATAATTGAATAATGAATTGATATATTCTCGAAATCTTTCTTGACCCCCACGAACACTCATTAAAAGAAATAAATAAATATTTAAATATTGTGTTCCACTAATCACAAGATTAGTTGTAAGGTGAGGTTGATGACTAATTATAAGTTAATATCATATTTCAAGATTGTCGTAAATTTTACTTGTGCGAAAAACTATTTGTTGTTACTATGCATAGTTTTTGACATTTTATGAGTATATAAATGAGATTTCTAACAATTTTTATATATCTTTTGTAAAATACTATATATATATATATATATATATATATATATATATATATATAGAGAGAGAGAGAGAGAGAGAGAGAGTTATGATCAAATAAGAAGTTTTCTTAAAATAAGAAGGATAAGAAGTAACTATAACCGCATATCCGAGATGCACCGACTTAAATTAGATGCATCTCTATAATCTTAGATGCATTATAACGCATCATAATGTGTTTTCTAGCTTTTAATTAGATGCATATACGTATATTAGATGCATTTCATTTTTTCTCTTGTTTTTTGTTCCTCTGCATGTGTCAAAATCATGAAAATCAATTTGCACCATCTACGCATCAAATTAACGTTCGAAACTCAAAATGGTGCATCTAAATGAATAAAAATGCATCTAATGCAAGTCGTTGCATCTCAAATGTGTGGTTTTAGTCACTTCTCACCACTTCTTATTTTAATTTACTTCTCACTGGATCCCTACTATATATATATATATATATATATATATATATATATATATATAGGGGACCGTTCTTTGCAGAACCACTTTTTTGTACAGAACCTACAGAACCACTTTAGACCAATAGGATTTTAGTATTAATAAATGTTTTTTCTTAATTCAAAAGGGTATAATAGTCAAAACACATTTTGATTTTTCTTTTTGCATTTTTTAATTAAAAAACGTTTTTAAAACCCTTTAATTTTTGAATTTTTTTTTGATTTTATATTTAAAACCCTTTAATTTTCAGAATTTTTTTTGATTTTATATATTTCAGTATTATGTTTTCAGATTAAAAACCCGAGTGCATATGTGTTTTTCTTAAATATCGTAAATTTTATATGTTTTTTAGCGTACATTTTTTTGCTTGAAATGGTAATTGCATATATGTTTGTATTTCTTAAAAGGGTAATTGCACATATGTTTCTAGTGTACATTCTCTAATCTTTAAAATTTTATAACAAAAAACATAAACATATCATATAACCTTTAAATTTTATAACAAATCAACAACATAAATATCAAAAACAAAAGTATTATCAAATTCACTAGAAAAAAACCCCCAAATTTTTTTATAATATGCACGTCTTCCAAAAACATGTGTGCACGCCCTCCAAAACATATGTGCACGCTGCGCCTTTTCATCAAATTTATTACCCTCTTGTAAATTCATGAGTCATTCCTCAAGTTTCACCTGTTTAGAAGCAGTAGCAAATAACGCCTACAAATACAAAGTCACAAAACTATACACAATTCGAATAACCAAAAAACATAAGTCAAGAAAAACAAAAAGAAAAAGATCCATACCTTCTTTGTCTTTTGCAAGTCAAATTCCAATGACCTTATACGATTCAACGATTCAGCAAGAATCTCGTCTTTCTCTTCAGGGATTCTGGAAGGTTTGCTTGAAAGCTCTACCACCGAGGCTTCTAACTGTTTCAGTTTTACCTCAAAAGGCTGCAAAGTGTCCTCTTTTTTAGGACTCGAATCACGATTGTGTGATAATTTGTTTATATTTTTCATCAGAAAACTTCCGAGATAAAAGGAGACATATCCCGTGCAACTATTTTTGTAACGAGAAGTCGACCACAATTCTTCAAGGTTCTTTAGTTTTGTTATCATCTGCTTTCAATAGTTAAATAGAAGAAAGAATAATTTTGTAAGAAATACTTGAAATAATATACTTTGGTTGTTTGGCACAAAATACTAATGATCACTTTACCTGAGGAACAATGTTGATTTGAGTACCACAAACTAGGGGTTCAACTCTTGTGCCATTAGATACTTGATTATTTATTAAGTCCTAAAATACAGAAGATTTTATACATACCGAAAGAGAACTAAATTAGTGTTTTTTCATCGACAGAAAAGTACTTTGCCACTTTTGTGGTCTATACCCTATTAGAAACACTAACCGTAACTTGCGTAGAGACATAGATCTAGCGAATCCTGAGTTAGATACTAGCTCATCTGAGAATTTACCGCTCGTGGTCTGTATCTAAAGTTAAAACAAGCCGAGCTTAGTGAAATTCTGCAAGTAATGTTAAATGTATTATTTACAGAAAAGTGCACAAAAACCATCCTACCTGAAATTCATTGTACAAATCACGAATAGTAATCGATGTTTTGAGATTCTTTGTATACAATACGACCCATTTAGTTAAAAGGTGGCTGTAAAAGAAACTGGATTGAGGGCTAGGGTTGTTCGATCGAAGAAGATAGATGAAGTAACTATTTCCCCAAAATTTTGGATCTGAGAAAATGAAGGACGATTTTTCTCTTGAAAGTGTTATACATTAATATTTTGTGAAATAAGTCCCTAAAGATCCTTGGATTGGTTTTTTTTAAAATAAATTAATTAATTAAAACTCTTTAAATTCCCCTAGTTCATTTACAACACTTTTTCAGCATTTTTTTTAATTACAAAAAAGTCATCTTGCATTAATATATGTACATCATGCATTATTAGGAGTAAAAAGGCTGGTTCTGTAGGTTCTGTACAAAAAAGTGGTTCTGTAAAAAAAATGCCACTATATATATATATATAAATATATATACATATATAATATAAATATATATATATATAAATATATATATATATTTAAGTGTGTATTTTAGAACAATGCAAGCACAAACAATTTCCTTTTTTTTCTAATTACTAATGTATTAGTATAATCATTTCTTTTGTTTAACCAACCCAATGTCAAACAAAGCAAGTTGTTAAAAATATTTAAACGTGTTGTTGAAAATAGATTAAATCGTTGGAAATATTTAGGTGACAGGTTTTAACATATTTAATAATATACTTGACAAGTTATTGAACTCTTATTCCTAAGTATATTTCCATACTCGAAAAGATTTACAAGATGTTTATGTAACATTTGTAAATTAAGTGATCTATGCCTATATGCAATGCAAAAGAAGCAATTTCCAATCTTAATGCAAGAAATCTAGCATAAGTTCTAGTTAGACATAATTCGAAAAACTAACTAATAACGAATAGTGTACATGGCACATGTGCTTAGATATTCAATTAGCTTAATTACAAATAGCAACGATCATTTAATAATTTCTACTAACAAACTTAAGATATAAAGAAGTGCACATAATCACATAGCATAACACATAAAAGTACTTGTCGTAGTTTTGTGTATTAGATACAACAATGTATACTTAGCTCGGTTTTGTTTGAAGACAAATTAGTTTTCTCCCATATTAAAAATCAAGTTTAATATTTTTGAAAAGTTAATTACACCATTTTTCAAAGATATACCGGCTAGAAATGTCTTACTTGAAAGGAAAAGATAAAATACATGTTTTACGTTAAAACGAGACTCAACATTTTAGACAATAAGTAGTATTTTGCCTTTCTGACTAAATTAAGTTTGAAGTAAATACTTGAAAGTATTTTTATATGAAAGTAGACTCAATTCTCTTTGAAATGGCGAGTGGCATGACTTCTACGGACTTACGTTGGATTATAAATAGATGTTTTCAAAGTTTCTGAAAAACTGCCGAATCAGACAGGTGGTCCCCTTAAAATTAAGAGGGCCGCCCAAATATTTAAGGGGGCCGCCCACCTGATACCAAACATATAACACTTTTCTTAAGCATCATTTTTATCTCGAGCTAGTATATAACATCAAAACTAATACAAGTTAATCAACAAAACACTTTTTATATTTAATCCCCCTTAATGGGCAATTTGATACATGGATCGCACTCAATTTTTAAAACTATTTGTTTTGAAAATTAGAGCGACGTGACTCTTGATACCAATTGTGGAAATCATAGAGGGGGTGAATAGGTTTCCTTTTAAAATCTTAAAATGTTTCGTATCAAATTGCCGATCAAGCGTGACACAATATGATGAGTATTCACATAGTAATACATCAAATCACAACAATACAAACCAACACACAAATGCAAGTATAAATATAAAGCAATAAATACGAGTATAAATGTAAAGAGATAAGTGAAAGGAAATGCAAACCGGACACGATGATTTATAGTGGTTCGGTTACGAAGCACCTCTTCGCCTTACTCCACTCCCCGAGTACCCAAATCGAGAGTTACTTCACTAGTCAACAAGCTCCCTTATGGCGGAGAAAACCGTACACAACTTTTGCTTATATCAATTTCCGACACTAAGCTAGATGTCGAGCTCTAATCTTAGCTAGAACCAATCTATCACGACTTCACAACTTCTTCACTACTTTCACGACTTCACAACACAACTTCACTACTTTTACGACTTCACAACACAACTTCACAACTACACAACTTCTTCACGCCTTAGTATTCTTCACCACACTACTTCACTTCACAACTTTACTTCAACTAGACACTACTTTGATCACACCAATCTATCTAAACTTCCTATGATCACCACGATCTAACAACTATACACACCATGATCAAGCTATTACACAAGTTTGGAATACATGGACTCGATCTATACATTGTGAATGTAAGACATGTCACGAATGCACTAACTAACCTACATAACTTTGTATCTTAATGATAACGAAGGTTCTTCTCTTGCACTTGAATGGATGGATGATTGAATCACATTTTAAACAAACTTATAATAAGTTAAGTGATCAAAGGAAAGGGTTTGAAAGGAGGTTTTTGATCAGAGAAAACTGTGTGCAAAGAGGTGAGAAAATCTGTGGAAACAGTCCACTATTTATAGGAAAAAATATTAATTTTTTTGGTTGGTCCCCCTTCATTATACAAGGCGGTCCCCTAAATTAAGGCCAGTCCCCTTAATTAATTTAAGGGCCGCCAATTTTTCAGACGCTCCCGTTTTGTCCTTCTTGTGAGAGGTTTCTAGAACTTTTCTACCGTTATTTGGTAGAAAATTTGAATTCAAAATATTAATTTTGAATAAAACATTTCTTATAAAGACAATAATTTTTGGTATATGTTTTTTAAAATGTTTGTCCCAGTAATAAAAAAAATGAAAGGCTTGGAAAATAAAAAATTTCTTTTGATCAGTCCCCAAATTAAGTTTGTATTTTTTTTTATTTTTTTTTTATTTTTTTTTTTTTTTTTTTTTTTTTGGGTGGTTTTTCAAACCTTTAGTGATTTACGTCGGGTGCAACTTAAATTTGGTTAGTTGTAGAAAACCATGAGACTCGAAAGATTTAACGTATGAACTGATGATGTTATGATTATAGTAACATAACACTTTACCTTATGAGTTATAAGTTACATTTTGTATCACCAAAACAGAAGAGAATGTATAGATAAATATCGTAATGTAATATTTTCCCTACCAACAAGTTGTACGATATTATACGTGGTGTTTCGAGTATTGCCTGAGGGGGGATTTTCCTTTCTACGAAAAGTTTATTTTCTACTATAATTACAAACTAAAAATCAAAACATAAATTCCAATTCCCTATATTATTTTCTCTTATAAAAATTAAATATTTTTCTTTATTTATCTTTATAAAAATCCAAAATAAAAAATATTCCTCCTTTATCCACTTAATTTATTTAATCCTTATCTTCTTTTACCCTCTATCCGTTTAATTCTTCTACAAGTCTTCGTATAAACCAATTGGTTGCTCGTTGTGTGAGGTCCGTTTAAATGTTAGGAATTGTCTCTGGCTGTAGCAGTATAGGTCTAGAATGGAGTCTGTCTAAGACCCATTTCTATTCATTTAATGAAACAACCAACTTCTTCAACCAACCTCCACAGCACCAATACGAGACATACTCGTGTGAGTTTTGTGGAGGGAACCCTCACCCGGGCTTTGATTGTCAAACATGGAACACACCCATCTATGACCAGGTCCTATTACAATCAAGACTTTGGTTTTAACCAACCTCCATTTTATTCACCGAGTCAGCCACAACAGTTTGACTGTTGTGAGGTCTGTGGAGGTCCCCATTATAGCTCTGATGGTCACACCAGGAACCAGCTTGTCTATGAGTCTTCTCCTAGTAAAAATTATGACTTTCCTTGTTTTGACCAACCTACAACATACCATATTAATGTAGTCGCCCCCCTCAGATTTAGATTTTATATAGATATTTTACGCTTTTTACAAATGGAAATTGACCGTCGTTTTGAGGAAATGCTTAGACCTCTAAAGCCCATTCCACTTGTTGGCATAGGAGAACCTGAGGGGAGTGATGATTACACGGAGGTGCCTTTTGACGATGATCAAATTCTAAGACAACATAATATCGCTCATGTCACACCTCCTGCATACACACTATCTCTCCCTACTACAACCCATGGAACCTGCAACCACCCTCCCTTAATGGGGAAGAGGTTTCTCAGAGCACTACTCTCGTAAGGGAAATTGATAAATTAATAAAGTCTAGTGTTGATGATCTTGTCCCGATCCCAAAGGAGTCTGAGGTAACATCGGATAGTAATTTAGAGTGTGATATGCCTATTTATACACCTTTGCCCACCACTGATGTTAGGGAAGAAAATTTTGACATCAATTCGCCTCTAGGAGAATATGTAGTCAACTTCTTGATGTAGAACGAGGATGTAGCTGGCTTGCCTAGACATTTGGTTAAGCGACTTTTTAGTCATTTACTCAAAAACCCGATTTTAACTAAAGGAATGTCTGATGAGCCTTTAGGTGAGGATTTAAAACATAGATCTTATGATGTGACTTCCTCAAACCCTATCTTCGACTTTAATGATGATTATACCTTATGTTATGATAATATACTCTTTGATGAGGAGCTTGAGGACATTAGTAATGTGGACCCCCTGAGCCGACTCCAGTTATTGATGAGTCTTCCTTGCTAGTCACACCACTTCCCGATCCTAAGCAGATTTGCTTAAGGGAAGTGGAAAGATTTGATCCTTTCTTCTCCCTGACACAGTCGGGGGGAACGACGAGGGTGATGGAGACCCCTTCTTTTAGTTTTCATCATATGCCATCACCCCGTCCTGCTGCATACTCACCTACGGAGGTGATGTATTGCTATTACCATCCTCACCTCACATCGGGTGATGGATTTGACCATGGACCTAAAATGAAATAACCTTGGAGTCAAGCTAGAGACTCGAACAAAAATAAGCGCTTCTTAGGAGGCAACACGTGTTCTCTTCCTCTTTCTATCCTTCTTAGTAGTAATAATATTATATTAGCTTAGATTTAGTATTTAATAAGTGTGGGGGTGTGCTTCTATCCTTGTTGTGTTTCGTGGTTATCTGTTTTTGCTTGCAGGATTCCCTTTGATCTTGAAGACCTTCGTGCTTGTTTTCAATCCTCCAATCACGTGGTCTCCGATCATTTTCATGATTATATATTGGGAATCCTTAATCCTGATAATATATATATCTGATTTTATTTCCCCTTCCACACTTGGATTTTTTTGCATTTGCCTTTTTCGTTCCTAAGTGTGGGGGTAAAACCCGACATTTTTGAACATTGAGGCCAATGTTCGATTCTAAGTGTGAGGGGATTTTATCGAAATTGATCATACCTGTTGCCTTCTTGTGCCCACGCCACACCCGATTTACCAAATTTTTGCTTTATTTTATATATAAAAAAATGATGAAAAAATGAAAATGATGATCAAAATATATAAAAATATAATAATATAAAAATAGTTGTAACAAGTAGGCCCGTAGGCTAGAACTAGGGAGATTTTTGACTTGACCGAGTGTTTCACTCAAGCTTTCCTCTAAGCTTTCGAGACTAAGTGTTTGCAAGACTTAAAAAGTTTGCTAAGAACGAAAAATGAGAGAGTTGAATATAAGTAGAATGCTAAAGCGTGGAGAGTTAGGTATCCTTTATAGCTCATAAGGTTAAATGGTGGCTTTTTGCTCCCATCAAGCTTATTAAAACTATAAAAATAATAATTTTAAATAATATAATTTGATTTGGTTTTTTTGGATTCTTAATTTTTGATCCTCGTAAGAGATTCTTCTGGTGAAACGTAAGGTACACATCGAGGTTTGTCAGTGTTTGTGGGAAATAGAGCTACCGATTCCTACGCTCACACCCGTTGTCTAGTATAAAAAAGACTACAGGACTTGAAATTTGGCTATAATAATAATAATAATAATAATAATAATAATGTAATAAACTGAAGCCGAAGTAAGACCACTATTTCTTGTCGGTTCGCTCCCGATGTTGCAGTCTTTTAAAGGGTGGAAGTAATAATAATAATAATGATCTAAGACTGATTAAAAGTTTACTGGCTCAGTCGGTTAGGACCCCGATGTGTCAACTTCAAAAAGGTAGAGGGAAAACTCGACAGATCGAAATAAGAACTACAAGCTTGTCGGTTAGGACGCCCGATGTGTCAGTTGTTTAAAGGACTGAGGGCTGGATATGCTTAATAATAAATAATAAAGCCCAAAATTTTGACTCCAGGGTGTATCTAAAAAAACTCCGTCTCTATACCGTAGTGAGTTGTTCTGATGAATAAAAAGGATAACCCCTAAATCATGCGAAATTAGAACCTTAATGTAGACTTTATTCTCAGCATATCGTCTCTTTAAGAAAGGATTTCAAACTAATTATGGTTTAAACCGGTCCCCTTTATAGTAATAAGGCCTTAATATATTTAAATAAGTGATCTCGTTTCACATTATGTTTTCCGAATAAAATCCTTAGAGGAAATTAGGAATAAGGGAGCGAAAAGTAGCTGCGTTTACACAATTAGCATTTATGAGTAGTGTTAGCATCTAATCTTATATTTAGCTGTGATTTCGTTTTAAGCTTGGTTTGAGGATTGTGAAAATCAAAGGGGGGGGAGGGGGGGGAGGGATGAACTCACGTTCCTTAAAAGCCTTTTAAATAAATTTTATCTAATTATTTTTTTATCTATTATTAAATAAAGTGGTTAAAAACGAAGAGCGCTTTAGATACAAAGATTTACAACTCTCTTAATTAACATTAATGTTCTTGTTTGATGTGAGGGGTTATTAAGTTAAGGGGGGTTAAATTATTTCTTTCCGGGCATGTATTATAAACATTGCGTGTGGGACCAGCAATGGCTAAGTGTGGAGGAATTTGATGTGTGCTTAAACACACATCCTTTATACCCCAAAAATAAAATAAATTGGACTAATAACCATAAAATATGGATAATTATGTTGCAAATATGTTTGTATTGTGTTATAATGTCTTACGGGTACAAATGATTGAAAACGAAGCAAAAACGGTAATTTTCGGGTGACTTTCGATGACGTTTTCACGTTTATCGAGATTCAAACGAACTCGTAAAAATCCCACGATCATTCCATTGGAAAGAGCACGAAATTACGAATCTATCGGTACCTTACTCGCCCCTTGAGCCTTTCTTATTTGAACCCTGTCGAGTCTTATTTGAGCCTTTAGTTAATATGAATCTGGACTGCCAAAGAAAAGGGTTAAAAGTATTAATGTTACATAGTAAATACGAAACTGTGCCTAGCACAGTTGGTATCACCGGTTGAGTTAAACTTGGGACCTCTTGGTCTCGAGTTTGATTCCCGGCTTAGCCTTGGGTATGGATAATATTATCCATGCCACGTGGCACTCTCTGAGTGGTCCAGGTGGCGACCCAACCCGGACCCGATCCTGGCCCGACCCGGACCCGACCTGACTCAACCCAGTTGACCACCACCGTTGACCGACGGTTGACCATCGTTGACCGGTGGTCCGGTGGTGGTTGATTGGTGGTTAACCGTCGTTGACCACCATTGATCGTCGTTGGCCGGCGGTTGACCTGCCACATGGATGCTACATGGCGTGCCACGTCACTGGCGGCTGGCCTATAAGAGGCTGCCACGTGGTGGCGGCGTGGCGGCTAATGATTGTGTACGCGGTACTATGCAGGTGGCGGCTGGACCAATGGGATGATGACACCTGGCACTGCAGTGACGGTTAATGATTGGGTACGAGGTTCTAGAAGGCATTCAAGGGCATTTATGACCAATCATTGGTAATGATTGGCTACTAATGATTAAAGTGGAATCCAAGGCAATATAAATGATAATCATTGGTGGAAGTGAGCTGGCATATACGCGTAATGATGAAAATACCCCCAATCATTGGCAATGATTGGCTACCAATGATTAAAGTGGAATCCAAGGAAATATAAATGATAATCATTGGTGGAAGTGAGCTGGCATATACGCGTAATGACGAAAATACCCCTCATTGGCAATGATTGGCTACCAATGATTAAAGTGGAATCCAAGGCAACATAAATGATAATCATTAGTGGAAGTGAGCTGGCATATACGCGTAATGACGAAAATACCCCTCATTGTTGGGCTATAAATTAGACCACAGACGCAGCATTGGCAGTCATTCCTTTCATTTGTTTTCTCTCAATTTTCACATAGTAGGTAGGTAGCTTATTTTGGGAGTAGGAGTAGGGTAATTTAGCTTATTTTGTAACACCCCCAAAAAATCACAACGCAGCGGAATACCACTTGGGGTGCTACTTCATAATACACAGCGCTAGATACAAGAGAACGACCTCTAAATGTGTCGTTTGTAAAACAATCTCGTTGATTTTCCGAAATCAAAATAATAGTTGTCCCATAATTGCATCACAATGAAAAGCTTGAAAGCGACACAACGAGATTTGATTATTTGTAGAAACCCAAGTATGAAATCTTGTCAATTTAGACTCCAATGCACATCAGATAATCCAAGTATCTATATCACCTGAGAAAAACATGCTTAAAACGGTCAACATAAAGTTGGTGAGTTCATAGGTTTGATAAATCATAATATGCAGGACCGCAAGACTTTCCCCGTGATAATGCAACTCATGCATACATCAGCAAACCCGATTACATTAACCTAAGCTCATGACACTAAGCTTCAAAATCTTTCCTCGCAATATTTTTATATATTACAAATTTCTGCCTGATAAGATGTTTAACCCAGAAACACCCCAAATTCCGACATGCTATACATTCATTCCCGGGATATTTCTGCCCATATAGAAAGCTCAACAATCTTTCTCGCAATATTATATATATTGCAATTTCTGCCCGATTAGATGTTTAACCCGAAACATCCCCAAATTCGACATGCCTATACGTTCATTCCCGGTGATAGCTAAACCCCGAACGGATTGGTCCTACCCAAATAGATCTATTCATAACATTCTGCGCCTCACATCATGTAATTCTCAACTACCTATATGCAATTGACAGTTCATGATAATGGGCTCAACTTGGGTTATCGCTACTTAGGCAAACACGTAATCAATATAAAATATACACTTGCGTCCAATTTATAAAACAAAGCATGTTTCCACCCCAAAGTTATAAATCATTGAAATCGTAAAAATATGGGGCTATGAACTCACCTTGAGTTCTGATAATCCAAATATCACAGATAACGCGTCACGCAAATCGTCAGATGCAACCTATTTAAATTAAGGTCGTATAAGTACCATGTACTTCGATTAACTAACATCATATATAGTCTATGTTCTTATATCATAACCTCTCGTTTCGGGCTATCATAATTAAAGAGGTCATGTAAGTGAACGTATGAGAGCTAGGACAACTTTAAATCTGTAAATCAGCAACTCGTCGATACGCCCACCCCTCGAAGAGGACCTCCAATTATGAAACACCCTAGTAAATAAAGCACTTTGTGCTTAACTAATAACCACATATAGAGTATGTATAGTTCAATCACCATCTAATTTTGTTTTGAAAATTGCGTTTAATTTAGTTAAAATGTTTATAATTACCGTTGTAGTAAAACTGGCGTAACTTTCGCGTTTTAAGTCCGATTTTGACGTTTCTTATGCCCACACTTTCGTATTAGGACGAGTTCTCATAATTTGACATTTTCATATTTTTGATCCTCTGATGAACAGTACTTTTTACTGTTCACGCCAGTTATAAAGTTATTTTTATAGTTTTAGTTATCGTAAAACCCGTAAACGTCATATTTTATTCGTTATAGCTCCGTTTTTAGTGATTCTTTCGAGCACGTTCTCGTTATTGAAAATTCTATCATTTTTATAAGGTTTACAAAAATAAAAGTTTCTGTCATGAATAGTGTTTTTACTGTTCATAGTTTATAAAGTTATTTTTATAAACTTTTAATTACCGAAAACCCGCAAAATTCATAACTCCTTCATTATAAATTGAAAAATTATGATTCTTATCATTTTAGAATCCTAAAAATGTGTTTTATTCGTTAAAAATAACTAACTTGCTGTTTTATAAGATTTTTATAAAAGTTATTTTATAAACCCGATTAATTAACGTATAACTCGTAATTAGCGTAACTTTTTCGTTATTTATCCGTTTGACAAGTTTCTTACCTTTTCGGAATCGTTACGAGATGTATAATATTTATAAAACATAATATCCATTGTTTGGAATTCGATAAACAAAAAAACAAAAAATCCAAACAGCCCCTTAATATCTATATATTTACTTATTTATTAAACTTGTTTTATATACTATTTAACTAAGTAATTTTCACAAGTTTTTCCCATACTCTTAATATACTATATTATACATATTATATAATCCATAGTTCATATTTTGTCCTTGAGTCCAAGTAAACAATCCATAACATCACATGAAATCATGAAATCCTTAAGTAAACCTTTACTTACAATTTATGTATGAACATTTTACACTTAAACCAATATGATGTCATACTTATATATCCTTTATTTCATGATATTTACCAACATATAAAGCATGAATAAGTGTACAAAATGCTAACCACAAGTAAAAACTCTTTTACATGATTAAAAAGCCCTAAATGGTGATTTCACTACATATCATCATATTATACACATAAAATCATGTTTATGAAATAATGAGAGTTTTAGATAACCTTATATGAATGTACTATGAAGCAAACAATAATCTAAACCTTTGTTAGATATCAACCTCAAGTTAACAAGCCTTAGAAACCCTAGTTTTCTTTTAAAAACCCTAGCTTTCTTCCTTTTCTTCAACACTTGAAATGATTAACCAGGCATTCAAAATACTTTAAGGTATCTTAGATATGTTATATGAGAGTGTATAAATGAGGTAGAAAAGTTTGTATGGATTTAGTAAAGAGTGTGTTTGTAGCCGTGGCATATATAGAGCACAAATGAGAGATTTTTGTGATTTTTACTAAGTGTTATGAGTTCTATGTGATATCTCTTGCATGATACTTGCATTATATGGGTAATAGGTGGTCAAAAGGTGCAATAGTATTCCAAGAACACCATGAGGGTCTTAAGGAAGACTTGTTTTCTTGTCTTTGGTCAAAGGAACCATGTAGCCTAAGTTTAATGAGTTAGTGAAGTACAAAGACCAAGTGATAAGTAAATTGTGTGCTCCTTGTTCTCCAAGGTTGTTGTATGCCGTGAGTTAGGGGAGGGGGAAAAGGGTTTCTAGAAGCCTTTTGATAGTTAACAAAATATCTAGCAAAAACTTTACTAGTTACAAGTTGTAGATTTATTTAAAAGATGATTACTTGCAAGCATTTGTGCATTGGTTGGTTTTTCTTGTATAAAGTGTAAAGTAATATTATCTTGGGTAAATTTAATAAAACTTTGGGTATTGGGTACAATCGTGGTTATTTGTTGAAGCGTAGAAATATTTTTGTGGTTCCGGGTATGCTTAAACGTACTTTATCGCGAAACGTACATAATTTACGTAACCGATAAAAATAAAATAAACAACGACCATAATTATTCTCAAAATACTTATTTTAAAAACTAGATGATGCAAACGTTTAATTGATTGATGCCCGTTTACATTGAATAATCGCTTTTAGCTTACGCGATTTAACTTAACACTTTAAACTTAAAAGCAAACGCGTAAAACACTAAAATAAATAGTAGATTTATCGACGTCGTCAAAGACTTGAAAACACAGGGTGTTAATATTTTGTAAAAGCTTTTAAAGCTTACTAGATCTAGCTTATTGTAATAGCTTATTTTGATTAATGAAGATGCTTTTTGGTAAAGATTAATGTTATTGTTAGCTTATTTCTATTGCTTATTTTCTCATCTCTTCTCCTTTCTTTTTAGCTTATTTTCTAATGAGCTCTTGTTAGCTTATTTATTCTTAGATCTTAAGCTTATATTCGAATAATCTTCTTTATAGCTTATTGCATCTAGCTAATTTATATTCATTCTTGTTTAAAGCTTTTCGATTAAGCTTATTTTTTATTGCTTATTTTTTAGCTTATTGTTTTTAGATCCAATCTTTAAATATACCCGTCTCTCGTTCACTTGATTGAACACCTTGGTTTCGGATGGATTAGATCTAAAAATAATAGATCTTGTCTTTTTAGCTTATTTCTAGTTTAAATTGTTGCGTTTTTTTTAGCTTATTAGCTTATTTCTTAGATCTAGTCCTTAAACATACCCGATTTTTCGTTCACTTTTCGGAGTTGAACACCTTGGTTTCGGGTGGACTTAGATCTAAAGTTTTCATTTTTATTAGCTTATTGTCTTTAGATTAATTAGTAGCTTATTAATATATCTTGTTTATCATAACTTTGATTGTTTTAATGTTGATGAAATCGATCCAACACTTAGGCGAGAAGCTGATGGGTCTTATAAGCTTATTTTACTATTAAAGTTTAAAGCTTTGAGTTTATTAAAGCCAATTTATTATAAAAGTTTGCAACTTTATAAACTAAGTAGTTATATAAACTAACAATTTTAATCTTTGTGGTTACTTAAGTATATAAGATCGGGTGGTTTAAAATTCGTTCGTCCCATTTTCTCAATCTTGTTCTTCTATCTTTTCTTTTCTACTTATAGTAAGTTGTAGCTTATTATTTAGTTTAAAAATGTTTATGCTTATTTATTTTATTGTTGCTAGCTTAATTAGTATGCTTAGTGAGTAGTTTATTTATGCTTGTTAAGTGATTATGATTAGTGAATTAAGTGTGGATTTAAAAAGCGATTATTGATTAATAGTTTTTGGATTATTTAGATTTCTCATTTGATAATTTTCGAAGTGCAAAATCCGAAAAATAATCAAACATTAATCAAGTAATTAATACTTTTATAGAAATTATTTTCTATAAAGACCAACGTTTTTGAGAAAATAATATTTTTACGGGTAGTAATTCGTCATTAAAAACTTTAATTCACACTTAAGGATCTTTTCACGTCACTTAGCAAGCATATTCGTCTTATATATATAAATATATATATATATTATATATAAATATATATATAATATATATATATATATTGGTCCTTTAGCTTTATCAATTATGTTTGTTTATGCTAGTTTAGTTATGTTAATTAGTGAGTAGTTTTATTATGCTTGTTAAGTGAGTAGTGTTTGGTGAAATAAGTGTGGAAATAAAAAGTGATTATTGATTAGTGATTTTCGGGTTATTTAGATTAGTGTTTTTGGTTAACGACCGGGCAATAGCCGTAGAATAATTAAGCATTGGTTTTAGTAAAATTAATACATGATAAAAAATTTTTTCAATAAAAAACCAACGTTGTGAGAAGATAATTATTTTGACGGACATTAGTTCATTAATAAGAGCTTACTTTCACTCTTAAGGATCCGAACACCTCACTTGACAAGCATATCCGTTTTATTCATATCTTAGTACTATTTGCTTTGTTTATTATTATTTAGTATTAATTTAGTTTATTATTTTAATTAGTATAAATACCAAAACCAAAACAAAAAGATAATCAAGCATCAAACGAAAAATATTAAGGTGAATTTCAGTTCAATTCTCGCCGTGGATGCGACATCCGGAAGATTAATTATTACTTTTCCTAATGTAATTATTACATCCGACGAGAAATACCATATATATTACTTCGACACGTTTTTGACGTTCTATCAATGTGCACAACGACTTTTGTCTCAGAAAAAAAAATTGCCCCTCGTCCTCAATTTTTCTGGGTCCACCACTGAGGGGAGGGGGTCAAGGGTGTTCAGCCACCCCAACAATGACAGAACCAGCTGCATCTAAGTGAGAAGTAAGAAAAACAATAAGCAATTTGAAAAACAATAAGCAATTTGAGGTCTCACACTCTTAGGAAGAAGATGACCCAAAAATATATAAAAAGTTCGTCTGCAATTTACTCACATTTTCTAATGACTAGTGCACCACTAATAGCTATGTACTTTTATTAAAAAGTTCAAATCTTGACCCTCATAGATTATATTATAACCAATTTAGTTATGGTTAAATTTCATATAATGAAAACGTTTTTGAAAATAAAAAACACTACATAGTTTGGAAATAAAAAAATATTGTTACTATCATTTTTTTTAACTACCTTTCAAAATAAATTCTTAGCATCCGTCCTAATTGTTTTATTCTTTGAACTTTTATTATTTTTTTCATTATATGTCATAAACTTAATTATGACAATGACTACAAATTGAACACGTAAGTATTGCATTAAAGGTCACATCAAAACTAAGATTTCACAAACATAATATATTTACCACCTATAACACCGTCGTTTTATGTGTGGTATATATCTAGTATATAACGATGTATGAAAAACTTGAATTGATTTATTAGAGGCAAAGCCAAAAGAAAGTTCTTTTGAAAAGAAATAGCAAACTAACAAACATTTCTCTGATTTCAACAACATTAATATATTATTTATTTTTTTGGTGCGGAACAACATTAATATCTGCAAAAGTTAAAGACAGTAGTAGTCTTTATAACCTACCTCTTTATTTTTACATGGTTTTAAAAAATGTGAAAAAATTTATTTAATTGTTAACACTTAGGTGCTGTTTGTTTATTAAGAGGCTCTGAATCTGAATCTGAATCTGACTCGCACATTTGAATCTGAATCTAAGGCGTAAATGTCTGAATCTGAATGAAATAATATTATTTGTTTTTTGTATAAAAAAATGTCTGAATGATATTAATATATAACAGTTTCATTCGTATGATACATAAACGATTATTAAACATTAAATTTAACAATTGAGTCATCAAACTAACACGACCCTAGCAACATATAAATAAATTGTGTTAAAACAAAACATTCAAGGATATTGTATCGCCTTTAATCTCGTAAATTAATCATATATTGTTGGTATGTTATATTCTCATGTTATTAAACATCTTCGCCATTTCTTAAAACTATCACTGTCAATTAACTTATGATGATACAATTATGAAAAAAGTAGAATATCTTAGAATATGTTTAACATTTTCATGTAACAATTAAAATATTTTTGAAGGAAAAGAATTCAATGAAATACTCAAAATATGCATGCTACTATTTAATTGAAAAAATTGTTTATATATTATTATTGGTTGAAAGACTTTTATGTTAAATTTGAGCATTTTTATCATCATCATATTATCATATTTAATATTTTTTATTTAAAAAAAATAGCGACCATAACTTTCTCTAAAACGTATTATGCAATACGAAAAAAAAGCGAGAAAATATATAATATAAGATAAAAAAAGTAAATAAAGAAAAAAAATAAATAAAAAGGCTAAAGAAAGAAAGAAAAAAAAGGAAGTAAAAAGTTAAAACACATTAAGAGGTAGTAAGACATCCCCTCCCCATCTTGTTGGGTAAGAGTTTTGAGCCTCTGATCGCCTCTAAACAAAAATAAAAAACAAACGCACTGAATGACCAAAATGTCTGACCGCGTTCTGAAACGAGACCCACCACCCCGAAAAGATTAAGAGGCTGTCAGAGGTATTATTAAAAAACCAAACACCACCTTACTTTTAAAACATTAATTACATCTGCAAAATTTTAATACATCATAACTGAAAAGATATAAATAAACAATTATCCTAATTTTCATATACAATTATAAGTTTGGTGAAATATAAAATTTGTCTACACTTAAATGTGTAGAGATCAAATTTTCACGCTTACTTTTTTTACCTTTCCTCTTTGTTGAGTAACGATAACCCCGTAATTTATGATATATCATTCCACAATATATTGCCGATAATCATGATCTTTCCAAATTAGACTTTTCATGAATTTTAAAAGTGATTAATCTAGCACCATAATAAGATTATTAAATAGTCCAAGAAACTTGAAACGGGATTAAAAGGTAAAAGCGCTGGAGCCTAGCCCAAAAACAAAGTCTAAAAAACATGAGAAATACACAAAAACGCAAATAACTCATAAAATAGAGTGTTTTGGGGCTCGAAAGTTGCATAAACCGTCGTTGACAGTTTACCACGTCGTTTTCCTTGTTGCAAGCTTCGATTTGCTTGTTCCTGGGCCTGAAACGGAGCCTCGTAGACCAAGTTATGCTTGTTTTAATAGATTGTTACATATATACAAGTATTATAAAGGTATAAAACGCTCATGGGTGACAAAATCTTATCAAACGGTTGGAATTATTTCCCTACAATAATAACAACACTACATTTGGATATACTAAAGGCTAAACCGTAAAGCAAAAACACCAAATGCTACAGAAATTTCAAAATCAAAAAGCCTCCCTAAATTTATAGCATAAAACGCAAAATAATTTTAATAAAATTTGGCATGCATTTTACTAGCATTGAAATTCTACCATATTTTTGTAAGAATGTGAATCTTTAAGTACTTAATAACAACTTAGATGAGCTTTTCACGTTTATGGGTTAAGATCAATGTAGACCCAACATTTGTCATAGACTCAATGAACCAATTCTGGCCACTCATTTTTTCATCAAAAATAAAAAAACTCATTTATCACCTCTTTTTTAAAAATAAAATATCTTACAAACGGTAAATCGTCACACGACAAAAAATACACCATCGCGACAAGTATTTTTTTATCTTTCAGTAGACGGGTGACACGATATACTTTCGAGGAACTTTTTTTCGATTTTTTTTTTCAATCACGAATTGCGAAAATCATATATGATTCGTATAAC
>BQNB010108731.1:0-22900 GCA_026074375.1 Tanacetum coccineum
AGTCATACGGTAATTAGACGATTAATATTAAAGCTACGAGCTAACCTATGCTAGACATTACACTAGGTGACCGAGTCTTTTACAAGAATTTTCATAATCCTAACAGGTCGGGTCATGTTTTGACTAACGTAGTTTTGCTAAAAAACCATTTGGGACCTGTTGTAACTCTGATATATTATAAAAATCATGGTTGACTTTTCAACACGTCTCACTTAGAGTCATTTTCTGTAATGTGTACCTTATGTTATGAAGTAGCACCCCAAGTGGTATTCTGCCGCGTTATGATTTTCGGGGGTGTTACAGAGTGGTATTAGAGCACTGGTTATAGAGAACTAGGTCGTTTTCAAAACCTAAACTATAACCGTTATTCGAAAATTTTTAAGAGGCATTCATCATTGTCCGATATCCATGCACGCTTGCTCCCAGGTACATTATATGCTCTCTTTTGCATCCCTATTGCTATTACATTAATAATTAGTATATAATGTTTGGTTATGATTTCACCCTCCTACGTCTATCTTATGACGTCATACTATTTGCCTTATATCGGTCGGTTAAATATTGACCACTCCGACTATCGCGTACTTCCTGCTTTCTTATTTTCTCCCTCGAACGTCAATACTAGTATTATATAAGGATACTTCTACATATATGAGCTACTTTCTTCTCAAATTCTTATGCTTATTCTCGGATTTCAACAGCCATATATATATAATATAAAAATGTTATTATTAAACTATATTATATAATATATATATATATATATATATAATATATGTGTGTGGGTGTGTTGGGGTGTGTGTGTGTGTGTGTGTGTGTGTGTGTGTGTGTGTGTGTGTGTATATATATATATGTAAGAGTAATACATATAAATGTTGACTATTTACGGTTACTTTTGTCTATTTTTTGGAACTTTCGAGTAAAGTTATTGTGAAGTCGAATAATTTTTTTTAGCTTGAGGTCTGTGACCATAGTACTTGGTTGGGTAAGTCAACATACAAGGTGTATGTGGGGCTTTGGATGGAGCCGTAACTCCTCCGGATGAGTTAGTTACGCCCAAATTAGAGAAACTAGTCCAAATGGGTGACCAATAGATAGTTGGTGTTTTAATGGGGAAAATTTGTCTTAAAGCCAACTGGTTATTTACATGAATGAATAGGTTAATATCTCAGGTCCTTGTGGTGAGTTGGATGAAACGCCAATTCTTCCGGATGGTCGAGATACGACCAAAACTGTGGAAACAAACTTAGTGTGTACCCAGAACTTGTAATGCAGATAGTTAGGCTTATAAATAATTTTATTTGTCTTGGAGGCTACTGGGTTTTTACATGGGTGAAGGGTACAACATATGAGGACCATGTGGTTCTTTGGATAGAGCCTTAATCATTCCGGATGAATGAGTTACGACCAAAATGGTGGGGGGGGGGGGGGGGGGGGGGGGGGAAAAAAAAGGGGGGGGGGGGGGGGGGGGGGGGGGGATTTTCAAACTAGAAATTGTACCCAAATTTTCAAATAAAATTATGTCTAGATGTTTTTATATTAAGTACCTCATTTTTCAAGCCATACCTGTAGGAATGAGATAAAATTAAACATGGGATTTCGTTTTAGGTCAAACGGAGTTATAAAATGAGAATTATGCTAAAAATGGTGGAGTAAGAAAACGTTTTAAATAATCAGATTTGGCACATGAGGGTAAAATGATAATTCCACTTAGGATATGAACATTTTGAATTAAATCTCTTATAATCTCAGTAAACTAGAGTCTAATGACTTGTTTGAGGCGAAAACCTCATGTTTATACCTATTACGGATTTTGAGATAAAGGTCCATTAAGTCGAGCGAGGGTGGAATCGTTATGTGATATTAATTACAACATATGTGTATAGTACTATGGTACGTTTTAATAAGTTCTTTTACTTCAATATTTTATGAGCGATGCAGTGATCTCCGAAGCATTTACACCACTTTATTTCCGTTTGACGATTTTGACATTCGATGTACTTTGTCAAATCCATTAGTTATCTTGTCGTTCGACTCCGAGTTCGAATATTCTTCAACCTTAGAAAAATATAAAATCAATTGTACAAATAATTTTTATGCCGATTTCATAATTAGCTAAAAATTAGGGTTTCGAACATGTTTTAATTTATAAAATCAATATAACATGCATGATAATTTTTCTTAAGCATTTTATGAATTATAATGATGAAAAATGAGGTACAAAAATACCTTTGATGATCCTTGGTGATTTTTCGAATTATTGAACCCGGTTGTGATTTTCGAACCCAAAACAAATACCACAATCGAACCAAGCCTTAAACAATCTTTCCAATATTTTTCCCACGATCCTTGACCTTCAAAACACCTTAGAAAATTCGTCCTAGCCTTTGAAAGAACTTTTATGCCGCCACTTTGATTTTTTTAGGGTTTCGGGATTTTTAGTTTTTAGGAATTAATAAAATGAAATGTATAAAAGATATACTAGGATATTAGGCCGAATTTTGGGCTTTTTAATTAGACTAAAATCAGATTTTAAAATTAGCCAAATTATTTTGTATTTATCCTTATTTTATTTGATTTAATTTGTAAAGTATAATTAAATAAATATAATTATTTTCGGCTAAAGTATATATACATAATATTAATTATTTTTCTTATATAATATAAGGTATTTTAATCTTACAAAAATTTCATAATTGTCACATGTTGCATTTTTATAATTTCTAACATTTAAATGAAATTTATTCATGCTTTTATGGATTTTATTGCGTTAGGGGTATTTTGGTAATTTTACACTTGTTGAGATTTTTAGGTTTTACAATACCTATTACGGATTTTGAGATACAAGTCCATTAAGTCGGCGTAAGTGCAGAATTTCATAGTGTCGAATTGCTTTAAACGGTTTAACGAGTATAACGGATTTTATAAAATAGGAAAATAAGTGGTATAAATGGGTTTATACTTGAAGGTAGATTAGTTCAGGTCCTAAAGGGATGTTTGGATAAACTCACTTGGTTAAATGGGTAGGAAATGCCATACCATGTCATAATGATTCTCTTGTATCTTTTGCGTATTGTCATTGAGTGAGTTGTGGTTTACCGTACTAAGTCACCATTCTTTATAGGTGATAATTAGGCATACTTGACGTTCCGACGCTCTTGGTTGACTTCTGCGTTTATCGATCTAACTTCGGTACTTACTACTTCATTGCTTCTCGGTGAGTTTATAGCCCCACCTTTTCTCTTTTAATGGTTTTCATAAACTGTTTTCGGGGTGAGAATACATGCTCGTTTTACCAAGTAAACTTATTGATTTCTACTACTTAAGCGTTACATGACTATTTTTACTAAAGCTTTTACTTGCTTACTACATAACTTTTAATGCATGGTTGATTATTTATGAACTTACTAAAGCTTGATTTGCTTACTACATGATTTGAGACCATTAAATACCTATATATTTGAAAACTGTGAGTTTTGAACACATTAATTGTTTTGCTTTGGAAACAAGTGTTTTTTTAAACTATATACTATCCAGATTATTGCTTGAATATTATTGCCTAAGTTACCGCATTTGGCATTAAGTCCCTACCAATCATGAACCGTTAATTGCTAATGTAGCAAGCGCGAGTGTTATGGATAGATCTATTGGGACTGACAATCCCCGCCTTGAATTTCTGATCACAAGTTGATCATGGTGCATTTAACATTGTGAAGACAGTTAGGTTGTTGACAAGCATCCTATATTTCTCTGGGGCACAAAACTAGTTAAGGTTTTAGGGTCATGAGCTTAGTGCAATAATACATGTTTTGGACTACTTAATTTGTTTCGTAGTCTACTATCACCTAATTCTTGTGGTCCACTAAACTGTTTGATTACAATAACATTACTTGATTTATTGAATCACTACTTGGATTTCGGAAATAATACTTTGAAATATTATAACGCTACTTTTCATACTAAAATATTACTTAAATTATTTCAATACTGCTTTTACTTAAACCTATGAATTCACCAACATTATTGTTGATGTTTTTGCATGTATCTTCTCAGGTTATTATATTGCTAGCTGAGCATTGGGAGCATTCGAGTCGCGCGGATATAAATATTTTTAAAGGCTTTATAATTTGAGTATCATTCGACAAATGTTTTGAAAATGTTTTCTATTACATTTAAAATGGGACCTGTTGTAACTCTGATATTTTATAAAATTATCAAATGGTTGACTTTTCACAACGTCTCACTTAGAGTCATTTTTTGTAACTTATACTTTATGCTATGAAGTAGCACCCCAAGTGGTATTCCGCTGCTTTGTGATTTTAGGGGTGTTACAGAGTTCATAAGTTTTGTGATGCAACATTAAAAAGAGTCTTGGAAGGATTAAAGAGCTACAACAATGATGTTAAGTATGGTTACGTGACTCATAATCTTAGTAAAGAAGGTGTTGAATACTTACAACTGTTTGCTGAAGAGATTGAAGAACGGTTAAAGTATCGTGATCAAATAAGAAGATGAGAAATGTACGTGAATGGAAGACCACTAGGATCAAGAAGGGAACGCCCAGAATAATCGACCCTTAGGGGGAGATTGTTAGGATCATAAAAGTATCAATTATGATACTTTAAGTGGTTTTATTTATTTCTAGTGTTTAGTCTTTATTTTACTTAGAAGAAAGTAGTTTGTAATAAGGTTTAATATGCTAAAAGTGAAAAATAGCATATTTACCAAAGATTAGGGACTAATTAGCAAAATTAGGAAAATAAAGGAAGTAAGGAAAGTCTCCCTCCTCTCCTATAAATATCCATCTAATCTTAATTAGGTGGTTGATGACTTGTAACAACTTTTCCCTCCCTTTTTCTCCTTTGTTATAAAATTTAGAAATTGTGAAATCTTGCCTCCCTCTCTTGATTCTTTATATTCTACATCATTCTATATCGTGTGATTCGAGCTAAAACAAGACCTATCAGATACCACTTTGTTAGGGTATATCGCACATGCACACACCGCTCGAATAGACAAAGAATACAAAAAACGCTCGTGGAAAGTAAAGAACATGAGATATAACATGGTAGCAGTCCAGGGGGTCAAACAAGAGAGATTTTATTATTGTAGTACACACACAAGAGATACTGTTTACAATTACAATGAGAGGGATATTTCTATGAAACATTCCACCAAAAGATACTGGTACGACTACCTATGTCGAGAATTAAAAGAGATATTGTTTACAATTATATGTCGAGAATTTTATACCAAAACGTATCATTAGTTTGGTCATTCCCGATTTTTGGATCTTCGGATATTTCTATGAAACATTCCGCCAAAAGATCTTCCTCGCCTTGGGTCCAATACGAACGATCCATTTTTTTCCTGGACTTGTTTCTTGGCTTGCGATTTTTATCGTCCTTGTTTATGTGTCGTCGGGCCCTCGTCGGGTTCTTGAGTTTCTTGAGTGGAATGTTGGGGATATTAGGATTGTTGGAATTGTTGGGATTGTTGGATTTGTTGGGATTGTTGGAATTGTTGAGAACTTTGCGTTTGTGATAGCCATAAGGTGAATTGCTTGGGAGTACAATTGACGAATTGGTTTTGGTTTAGGATTTGTAAGTTGTCGAATGGATTTGGGATTTGTAAGTTGGCCATCGATGGAATTTGATTGGTATTTGAGGTGATGGAGTTTGCGGATGAGGGAGTGTTTGGAATAGACGAAGACGAAGAATTGGGTAATTGCTTATTCGGTATTTGGTTTTGTAGTCCGTTGAAAGTGTTGTATAAAAATGTGAAAGTGAAGATGGAAGTATTGTATAAAAAGTTCGAAATTTATATGGTATTTATAGGGTAAATTTTGAAAAAAATGGAACAAAAAACCAAAAATAAAATGGCTAGGTTTTGAAAACACCCGTTTTATAACGTCACTTTTTTAGAAAAATAAAAAATAAAAAAATTATATAACGCGAAAACGCGAGACACTGTACGGTGTCTAGCGCCGTCATGTTGTGCTTTCCCGGACCATTTGGGTTGTCGAGTACGGCTTGAGGCATGAAAACGCGAGGTGGGGTATGGGTTTAGCGTTTTTGTGTGGAATTTTTGGAGAAAACGTGACCCACCAGCCATCGTACCCTGGGCTCTAAGCAATGTTTAGTGCTTAAACAAAAAATATATAATTAACCAAAATGGTTCGAAGCTTACAGTATAGAAAATAGAAGTTTAGAAATGGTGATCAGAGATGAAGAATCAGATATTGTACCTTCTAATAAGTTTAGGGTGATAATGTAGAAGAGAAGACACTAATCGCCTACTCGATGCCATCATGTCGTCATCTCCGTCAACGCAACTGTAAATCTATATTTATATTTAAGTTGGATCAATAATTTAAGATATTAGAAATAGTTTACCCCAAATTAACATATTGCATGTCTGTTGAACATAAATCAAATACTTGAGACAACAATATTAATATAGATCCATTTAGATTTCTCATATATATAGCATTTTCGTACAAAGATTTTCTGACCCCATTTGAAACAATATTTTGTTCCGGAAAATTGTTGACATGGCTCATATAGCATGTTCAGATTATAACTCTTGCGCGGTTGGTTTAATTTTAATTTAACATGAAATAAAACTGAACCAACTTGGAACAAGCCTAGAAATTCAGCCAAACATCAGCATAAATATATATCTAATACGTAAACCGCTATCAATTCTAACCCGAGACAGCGATTACCTTAACACGAAACACTGAGTTGACTGAAATGATCGATCTTTGGGTGAAATGAAGTACTGAAATCTAACTTCTTTCCTAGTTTAATGTCGCCTTTTTACCCTATAGGGTTTTCTTTTTATTATGTGGTGTAACAATTTTACCGCAATATTCACATATGTTGTTGTTAATAAAATTGTATATGTCCGGACGGCTCGTGCCAGATGATACACTACTCAGTGGAACGTATATATAGAGCTCATCGAAAAGAGCCAGACGAAGTCAGCAAACAACATTTTACCTGGTAGGCTTCTCTTTATCTAAGGGTCTCCTCTTTGACTAGAGGCCCATCCAAGGCACAACGGTGGCAAAGCCTAAATCCAGATATCACGGGCTATGATATTTCATAAGAGCTCGTGCCTAGCCTCTAGACTAGACATGAGTGCTAGGTACACTTTTCGGGTAGTATAAATACCCTATAGCATTTAATACATTTCAACTAACACACGTACACACACACACACACACACACGCACACACACACTAGCATTTACTCTCGTTTACTATAATCACTTATCCATCCGTCATATTCTTACTCTCACGCAGAAGCTTGGTCTCAGGGTCAAACCTGAGACGAGGCTAAGCGTGTATTACTCCATGTGTAGGTGCCCAAAGGAAGTTGTTCATTGTCCGAAGAATCCTACACGCTAGTAAAGCCGGACAACAAGATTTTACCTCAACAAATTAGCGCGATCCGTTGAACCCATTACTCAAACTACTAAAGCTTTTGAATGGCGGACCCTACATCAGATCCAATTACTCCGGTCACCAAAGCCAGAGGGAATGATGACAATACAAACAATTTACCCAGCTTACATGTGCAAACCTAGACCAAATGTCCTCTCTTCGGGCCCTAGTCAAACAACATAACGAAAAGGAAGGGAACTTCATGACTCCAATACGATTGAATTTCAGGGACGACACCTCTTTGAGGAAGGAGAAAGCTAATGACAATGGTGCTGGTGGTTCAAAAGAAGAGGATCTGCAGAAACATGTTAAACAGGTCTTGAGATCTCCATTCACCAAGAGGATCATCAAGTTTTCAGCACCAAAGCACATCATGTGACAACTGGCAAATTTTTAGATTTTTATTTTTACTATTTTCATTTTTTACGTTTATGTGATTTAATTTAAGTGCAACCGGGAAGTTATCCTGCGTATACTGAAAAACATCTCTGGATGCGTTTCGACTTTTGAGTAAGTGTAGTCTACTCACGACTAACGTGTTACGACTTTATGTTTTAATTTTTATGGGTTACATAAATACTACTAGTGCATTTTTGCATGTGCATGCATACACTTCCCACCAAAACTAAAATATCTAGATACTTCTTATGCATGGTTTAAATTTCAAAAATTGAAAATAATTAGTCCCCTCCCCTCTTCCCTCTTGTTCGTCCGCACCCTACACACACACCACACACCATCTTTTTTTTGT
Source organism: Tanacetum coccineum (assembly GCA_026074375.1). NCBI lineage: Eukaryota > Viridiplantae > Streptophyta > Magnoliopsida > Asterales > Asteraceae > Tanacetum > Tanacetum coccineum. Next base: position 8,202 of record BQNB010108731.1, read on the forward strand.
TAATGTTGTCTCCCCATAGTATAGTCCTTCCCCTCTAATTCTCTAACCATTTTATCTCGCCCATAGCTTGAACCCCACTAGTACTTGGTATCCCATGTGCCTTGGGTATATAAGGATGCCTTATGTCTACATTCATTTCATTACCTTGCACAACCAAAACACATACAAGTAAATTTCTCTCTTCCTAGTACTTGGTATCCCCTGATTCCCAAAAACAAACTTTCCCGCCCAAAAGAAACCCAGGACAACTCACGGGTTGTCTTCCTCCTCTTTACCCTGCAACACCAACTACACAAAGGATTAAACCTTCACCCTCAACCCACTAAACCTTTGTCACATGATACATGGCCATATTGGCAATCTCACACCTTTCAAGAACAATCTAACGTCGGGTATGAGATCAAGAAAGCACAAGTGACATCAATGGCCAAGATTGAAGCTTCAAACCTCTCACAAAACAAGCACAACTCAGTTTGTTCTCACAAAAGAAACACAACCTGGAAGACCAAGTCTTGAAGATGATAGTATAAATTTAGGCCATTTGTAGCCGAATATGGCATCTAGTTCTTAATTAAGTTTTTTAACTTATTGTAGTCTTTTATCAGCTTATTTACAGTTTGTTGTAACTTTTTATTCACCCTTTTATTGTTTTCAAAGTTTAATGAAGTTTTGAGGTTTATATGTTAAAATTCAGTTTTTAAATTCCAAGTCTTAAGTTGTTAACTTGAGCTAAATTGTGTTAAAAAGCTTTTATTAGATCTTAATTATAAGCTGTTTTTATTAAGCAAACAAAAAAGGGTTAAGTAGTAACTATAAATCACAAAAATCCACTCAAAATTCACCTCAGCTTACTTTTTGGATGATAAGCCAGAAATGGATGGGCTTATTTACTAGCTTATTTATAAGCTAGAGCTTGTAGACTTAAGTTTTCTAAAGCTTATTTGATCCTTGTTAATCTAGGATCAAGGTTAGACTTTATTTCACCCTTTTTATTGCTTATTGCTTATCATCTCATTATCTGCTTATTTCTGTGCTTATTTTTGATCATGATTGCTTATTTGATCTTTAAATGACTTATGCTTGCACTGTTTTTGCTTATTTGTGCTTTTTATAGCTTAAAATAGCATTTTTGCAAGTTAAAGGGGTGTTTGGCATAAGCCTAAAACGGGTCAATTTGGCTTACGCATTGGGTTGGGGTTACAAAGCCTGTTTCTATTAGCTTAAGTAGGGTCTAATCATTAGCTTTAATTAATTTTTATAGTTTAAATCTTAAAAGCTAAGTTTAAAATAGTTATGGTTTAAGTCTGTCAAACTCTTGACTGCTAGATTTGTTTATTTTGTTAGACTGCTTAATATTGATAATAATCCATGTTTTTATGTCCATCTTGAATGTTATAATGCATTAGAGTGTAGTGTATTCTTACTGCATTTTTAGTTTTTGGTTTAGCAAAATCTGTCAAGATAAGTCATGTCATAAACTGTCACTTTTTAAGCTAAAAATTAGAGAAGCTATGATTGTTCTTAGGTTCTGAAAACTCTTGCACAAGCTCATTAGGGATTTGTCTCAATCTGTTTTAGCTTAGTTTTCTATTTAGAGCTTATTTGGTGGCTTATCTCAAGGGCTGCAATTAGCCCTTTGAGTCTGCCAAACCACCAGAAAGGCTCCCCTGGTGCAAAAAGCTAAACTCTCAGCCTTTTTAAGCTGCTTATTTGCTTTTCATTTTCTTGGTATTTAGCATTTTTAGAAAGCATTATAGGCTAAGCTTTAAGCCCTTGCAAGCCCCATCCCTTTGGACCCCTTCTTGGTGCTTAAATATTAAGCCAAGGGTGGCTCTCAAGGCTGTTTGGCCTGGAGTTTGAGCCTCTTGGCTTATTGGCTTATTGGGGTTTTTCTGTCTGTTTTACTTACTTAATTTAGCTCATATATGCTTATTAGGTTAGGGTAGCTATAGTCTTTGCTTATTTCTCTTTTCATTTATGCTTAATTGCTTTTTTTTCTAGCTTAGTAGTCCTAAGTGTTCATCTAACAGTACTAACTTTTAAGTTAGTACTGCTGAGATTTAAAGCTCATTTGAAATTTTTCTTAGCTTATCTTGTATAAAAAGCTTAGGCAGTTTGTTGAACTTAAAATTCAAAAAGCCTAAACTAGCTTTTTCTAGTAGATTTTTCTCAGCTTATTTTTCTTTCAAATTGCTTTTTGATCCTTGATTTATGTAGATTTTTGGTTAGGCTTTTTAGTTTTATAAGTGAATAAGCCCAAGACTTTGTCTAAAGGGCTTAAAAATAAGCACAAAGGTGCCCCTTTGTCTGTTTGCATACCATTTTTATGTCAGATAGCTTATTAGCTATTCTCAGCTTATTTCTCATTCATTTTTGCTCATTTTAGTCTGCATTTGCTTATTAGGTGTAGAAAAATCTTAGTTTAGCTTATTTTCTTTTTAGTTGCTTATTTAGGTCCAAAAAGCCTAATCAACTTAGCTTATTTTCTAAGTGTATAAAACTTTTTATACTGTCTGTTTGTTTTGGCTTATTCTGAGCTTATTTGTAGCTTTTATAAAAAGTGCTTTCATAAAAAATGCTTATTTTTGTCTTTTCTACAAGTTTGTGAAAAAAGTTTTCAAAAAAAAAATAAAAGGGGAAAGTGGAAGTCAGGGGTGAGCTAGGGCTCGAACCCCCGACCTCAACACTTTCAACCCTTTACACACACACTCTACCGCTGTGCTACAATAGCTCATCCGGTAGAGTTTGTGTTGGGTTTGTTATTATACACTTCTTGGCCCATTAAGCCATAAGCTGTTTTAGCTTTTTCGCAGCTTATTGCAATAAGCTGTGTGACCCATTTTATTTTTCTTAGAATCCTCACAACTTCAGCTATTTTTTGCATTTTTTTAGATTTTTATAAAAATGTTTCGTATTTTTTATAATTTATTTTGTTTAAAATCTTAAAAAATTCATAAAAAATAAAATATTAATCAGAAAAATATAAATCTTTTTTTTAAAATTTTCTTTTATTACATAGTTTCTAGGAAAAATATTAGTGTTTTCATAGGGTCATTTTTGCAACTTTTTGTTTTTTAAAGAACGGGATTGAATCCCGTTCTCGTTTCTTCGCGTTTTTAGCCTTAAACGCCTCCGTTTTTAATCTAGTTTTTTTTAATCTTTCTTTTTAGTCATTTAGAGCTTATTAAAAGTGAAAAATAGATTTTAGGATTAAAATTTGAGATTTTAGGTTTTTAACTCACGTTTTTAGGTTTCCGTTATCGTTTTTAGGGTTAAATCACTTTCTTGTTATCAATCTTAGGTTTTTCTTAATCGTTTTTGCATTTTTAATTGTAGTGATAGAAAATCCAATCATAACCTCGTTCCATTCAAACATCGATTATCAATTCGTCATTCGACTTTCAATTGCACACCTCGTTGGGACATAACGACCCGGGAAATCAAACTTCCGGATATATATTGATTCTATTTGTGAATTTTGACTTTTTGCCTTGGTCAAGGGCAATTGGTTGGGATTTGCATTGCCTAATAGTATTATATATATACTATCAATCGAATTACCCGGCCCATAAAATGGGTTACGGGCTGGCCCAATAAGATCCGAGGGCACCATTGGACTCAGTTTTCTATGCTCTTTCTGATGGCATGCTCGGGGACTCTTCACGACTTTGTCTTGACTTTGAATAATAGGCACTCTTGATCGCGACGATCCCGTAAATACCCGTTTTTGCTCAGTTTTCAACCTGTTTTACCTGCAAGACATAAAAATACCAAACAAACATATTTGCAAGATAATTATCCATATTTTAGCATTTTTAGTCCATTTAATAGTGTTTTACGGATTATAAATGATGTGTGTTTTAGCAAACATCACACGTCATTCCAAAAATACTCATGTGTTACGGCGTAACCTTATATCTGGTTACGCCGTAATTGTTGATTCACATTCCAAAAATCCAGAGATATGCTGATTTCTTTCCTTGAATATAGTTACGTCGTAACTACATGGCTTGTTACGTCGTAACGGTAAATATTGTTATGATTTCCTTCCATAAATGTGATTACGACGTAACCAATAAATGGATTGCGTCGTAATCGTCCTTCAAATGTCGTGTTTCAGCTTGAAATTTGTTACGGCGTAACCCTCACTGGTACAAAAAATGGTATTGGTCACTCCAAAAAATGTGTGACGATATGCATTTAGTCACATACGTTTTTTTTGTCACTAAAGGTCGCGCCACCGTAGGTCTCCTACGGTGACATTGTTGAGTTTGTAGCCTTTTTCATTGAAAACGAGTGACCAAAACCCGAATCTGTGTGACAAGTTAGGCACAAGTTTTGTTGGATTAATTAGTATTAGTGATCGTAAACACTTTATAGTCACACGAATGATTTTTGAGAGTAACTATTGTTCGTCCTTTGGCCACATAAATATATAATATATGTGACATTTGAGATGGTTTATTCAAGTATATGTGTATTTTGTGTGACTATTTCCCATCCTGTTTTTTTGGAGTTAGCCACATACAATTTTAAAAAAAGTGGCCAAAAGTGTTAATAAGTGTGACCATATGCTTTTTAAAATCAAGTAAATGGTGTATTTTATGTGACTATTGTTCAAAAGGCCAAAGGTCACATGAAATTTTATGTTTTGTGTGGCCATTTTTGTAATATTTAGTCACACAAAGCATGGTTTATAAGATTTAGTCACATACAAGTTAACCAAAAGTTGCCAAAAGTGTTAATAAGTGTGACCATATGGCTTTAAAAGTCAATGAATGTATTTTGTGTGACAATTGTTCATGAAAATCAAAGTCACAGTGATTTTTAAAAGTGTGGTGAGTATATGTGTATTTTGTGTGACTATTTCCCATCCTATTTTTTTGGAGTTAGCCACATACAATTTAAAAAAAGTGGCCAAAAGTGTTAATAAGTGTGACCATATGCTTTTTAAAATCAAGTAAATGTGTATTTTATGTGACTATTGTTCATCCAATGGTCACATGAATTTTATGTTTGTGTGGCCTTTTGTAATATTTAGTCACACAAAGCATGGTTTTTTTAAGATTTAGTCACATACAAGTTAACCAAAAGTGGCCAAAAGTGTTAATAAGTGTGATCATATGTTGTTTAAAGTCAAGTGAATGTGTATTTTGTGTGACTATTGTTCATTCAATGGTCACATGATTTTTAAGTGTGTGTGGCAATTTGTAACATTTAGTCACACAAAGCTTGTTTTTTTTGTTATTTAGTCACATACAAGTTAACCAAAAGTGGCCAAAAGTGTTAATAAGTGTGACCATATGCTTTTTAAAATCAAGTAAATGTGTATTTTATGTGACTATTGTTCATCCAATGGTCACATGAATTTTTAGTTTGTGTGGCATTTTGTAATATTTAGTCACACATCGAATTAAATAAAGAGTGACCAATAATGTTGATAAGCGTGACCATATTATGTGAGTGCATCTTTTAGTCACATATAACAAATCAATAATTTGTGTCATTATATATATATATATAACAGAATTAAAAACAAAAAGCAATTTCAAATTGAATAAAACTCGAATGTATATAACTGAACCAAATATACAATTGTAATGTCGTACATAATCAAATTCTCAACTACCATAATTTAAAGACTTATGACTCTTCCCCGTCCTAGCTTGCCATTGCATGGTTTCACGAGAGACATAACTTTTGCGCTTCGATTGTAGTAATTTTGGTGCAGAATTGTAATCACTAATCTTTTGTATCGTAGTTGGTGGTGTAACCTGCAGTAAACAAAAAATGCTTGTATCAAACTGATATGTGAGAAATCACATATCCTTTTTATATCAAAAATAACCCTAAAAAGATAAAAAAATGTGCATAATTATGCTTGTATATGTGTATTTTGTCTTTTGTGAATGTGTAGGTACGGATATTGCAAAAATCACAAGAAAAGAGCCAAAACCGGACAAAAACAGACACGGGAACGGAAAGAATACACAAGAGACGGGAAAGTATCAATTAAGGTCAACCAAGGTCAACAAAAGTCAACCAAAGGTCAACAATGGTCAAACTACAAGATGACAAAACCTTTGAAATTACAAATAAGTCCTTAATGTTAAATCAATTTCACTAAAAATCCTTAAATAAATAACACTGTTAGTCCCTTATTACCAAAGGAATAACGGTCGTTAATTCCTTATAATTAACCAAACCCTAAATCATTATACCTGAGCCCAAAACCCTTTCCAAGCCCAAGTCAACTCCCTTTTTACTCAGTCAACACAGTCAAACAAAGTTATAAAAGGAAAAAAAGCGCGAAGTACTATTCATTGTCTCCCCCAAAGTTTACCCTGTGTTAAATTGAGCAGATAAAACCCATTTCCCTTCACTCATCTCACGTGGATCAAATATTCTTAGTGCCAAGCTCTATGTCAGCAAAAGAATACGTCACAAAAGGCAATCATTGGTTAATTTGACACAAGGGAATGCCACGCGTACATCAAACTAACACACCAAAGAAGGGAAATTAACACTAAAATTAGTGTAAAAGAAACACAAAGGCTCCATGAAGTTGGGATAGCCACGCTGGCAATCCAAGTGACATCCTTTCATCCAACGGCTAAGAATTATGATGCAATGATTGGTTAGAAATTAAAGGCCAGGATCAAAGTAGCAGGAGCGTCTAAAAGGCCTGGAATCCTCTTCTCTTGCCTATATAAGGAGCTCTCCTCACTCACAGAAGTTAGTTAGCTAGTGTAGGATTTTAGTAGTAGCTTAATTTAGCTTAATAGTCATTTTTTTAGCTTATTGTTTTTTTAAATCAATGTAATTTTCTTTTTATCAGCTTGTAATCGGTTTCCTTAATCAATAAAAGTTTGTTTTCATTTAAGCTTAATTTGCAATTCATGTTTTCACTTATAAGCATTATAGTTTAAATAAGCTCTTTTGTATTTAAATAAGTTCAATAAGTTGTCATTTATACTCATAAGCTAGTAGGATACTCAATTAAGCTCTTAAAGCTTAAATGAGCTTATTGTCACTCAATTTCACCCTCAAATTACCTTAGCTTAATATGGAAGGGAAGCCAGATCTGTATGGACTTCCAAGACCACACCAGCTTATCCTAGGATAAGTTGGAGCTTGTTGATTAGCTCATAAGAGCATTTAACAGCCTTGTTTTGTGTAGAGGCTTTTGTAAGTTTCCACTTTATGTTTTTTTAGCTTAAAATTGCAATTTAGCTTATAACTGCTTATTATCTGCTTATTCCTATTTAGACTAGCTTAATGTTGCTTATTATAGTAGTTTAATGATTAATATAGTTAAATGTTAGCTTAGATCTTTAGTTTGCAAGTATTTTTTATCAAACAGTTGAAAAATCAAGAATATTAGCTTAATTTGTGTTCTTATCATTCCAGCTTATTTGAGTGTTTAAATATGTTTACTAAGTCTGTTATAAGCTAATCAATATCTGGTATTTGAAGTTTGTACTTTAAATCTCAAATTTATAAGCTTAAAACCAGTTTTGATAAATTTAAAGGGGTGTTTGGCTAAAGGCGGTACTAATATAAGTTAGTACTGTCCATATCCATTTGGTAATTTAAGTTGAATTCAAATCTCATCTTAAGGTTTATAAAGTTAAGATTTAAGGTTCTTGTAGGATTAATTCAGTTTTTAATCAAGTTAGTATGTAGTTGTTAAAGTCTGTTAGCCTAAGTTCAATTCAATATGCATTTTAAGCTCAAGTCTGTTCTAGCTATTGTTATTGCTCTATTTGCCTTTGCTTTAGTGTTTAAATGAAGTTTAAAACAAATCCTAGGACCTGCATCATTTAGTTCTATTCTTTGGTCATTCAGTGTCAATTGCATCAGCAAAGGAAAACAGCCAAAAGGTCTTTTTCTAGCTTAAATCCAGGCTAGTTAGAGTTTAAGTTAGTTTTTAAAAATAGGAGCATAAGTAGATTATAGGCTATATTAGATAGGTTAGGGCATATTTCAACTTAATTAGCTTATTAGAGTATCTGTTTTTAAGCCTGCATTTAGTGATTTGTCATTTTATAAAATCAGCACATACTTATATAAATCGGTATGTACTAACCTTTTTCATTCAGCTTTTTCTGTGCTTATTTTAATTTCAAATTCCTTTTTGATTAGTGTTTTAAGTAGAGTTTGGGATAAGCTTTTTAGTGGTATAGTTCATTAAGTCATAAGGATCTTTTAGCTTATCTAAAAATAAGCTCAAAGTTGCCTTTTTGACTGTTTTACAAAACGGTTTTGTACCAAAAAGCTTATTTGAGATTTTTAGCTTATTGTTTGTATTTTTAGCTTAATTCATGCTTAAACGTGTTTGTTAGGTTAGATATAAGGTGTTTGTAGCTTATTAAGGTTAGGCTTAGGCTTATTTTATCTTTTTATAAAAACCAAAAAAAAATTAGGAAAACATCGTAAGTAGCTTTTTCCATTAGCTTTTTCTTTGCTTATTTGACTTTTAAATTCCTTTTTGATGGTTGTTTTATATAGACTTAAGCTCAAGCTTTAAGGTAGTATAAGTCTAATAGTCATAAGGTTCTGTTTGTTTGCTTAAAAATAAGCTCAAAAGTGCCTATTTGACCATTTTGCAATCTATTTTGTGCAAAACTGCTTAATTGGATTTTTCAGCTTATGGCTTTTTCTTTTTGCTTAATTCTTATTCAGATGTGCTCATTAGGATAGTATAGGATAGTTGTAGCTTATTCAGTTTAGGCTTTAGCTTAATTTAGCTTATAAGTTTCTAAGCATTTGTAAAAAAATCAAAAATACTTAAAAACATTTCTGTTTAATTGATAAACTGTTTTCTAGCTTATTTTTGATTTTGAAAAAATGTTGTCTTTACAAAAGTTGCTTATTATAAGCTGTTTAATAAATTTGATTTTTAAAGTTTTCGCAAAAATAAAAAAAAGGGAAGAGGGGAAATTGTGAGTGAGTTAGGCTCGAACTCACAACCTCTACCCTCCTCAACCTTTTATAAACCTCAACACAACACTCACACACCACTGCGCCCTTGGGACTTGTGTAACATTCCGTATTTTCAGGTCATTTACGACGTCATATATTTCACTAATTATTTTTTTTCTTTCTCGTACGTGTTTACTTTTAATTTTATTAGTTAAGTTAAATCGCGTAAGCTATAAATTATCAATTAGCGTAAACGGACACCAAACGAATTAAAGTTTTCGTCAAGCGAGCAATATATTATTTTTACGAAAGTAATAATCAACTTTTTATATTTTATTTTTATTGGTTACGTAAAATAATTACGTTTCGCAATTAACTACATTTAGGCATACCCGGAAGCACCAAAACTTTTCTACGCTTCAACAAATACCCACTTTTATACCCAATACATAAAAATTAACTCAAATACTATCATACATATACATAGGGCCGGTTATGGTTGTAGAAAAACACAAAGAGATATCAAACTTTGAAAAACATACTTCCTTAAGACCATGGGATGTTCCTTTCTTTTTTAGACAAAGACCAAAGACCTCCATGAAACCCTCATCTTGTTCTTTGACTAGTCCTTAGGATACTTAAGGCTTTTACTAGTGATAATACACACACACTTCTCATTTTAAAGGTGTAAAACACAAAAACTCCTCCTCCTCCCCCCTCCTAGCTCACGGCAAACAACAAACCAACACCAAATCCTTACAAAATTTTACTTATCACAATCACACACATTCCTACTATATGTCTAAGATGTTCTTAGGTGTTTAGAAGGGTTGGTTTAAGCTTTACAAGAATTAAGACAAGAAAGTTCAAGATATAAGTTCTTAAGAAAGTTAGGGTTTTCATCTCATATTTCAAGCCAAGGGTTTAAATCACAAGGGTGTGATTTATTTCCCATTCACCACTCATCATTTCTAAGGTTATCTAAAACCCTAAACACTTCATAATTATCATTTTATGTGTATATTGGTTCTATATGGCAAAATCACCATTAGGATGTTTTTAAACATGTAAAACATATTTTTACTTGTGATTATGATTTTGTACACTTATTCATGTGTTATGTGGGTTTATATATCATGGAATAATAGAAATATAAGTATGGTAGTATGTTGGTTTAAGTATAAAAAGTTCATGAATAAACTTGTAATAAAAAGCTTACTTAAGGAAAGTTATGATTTCATGTGATGTAAGGACTTGATGATCTTGGACAAAATATGGACAAATGGACTATATAATATATGATACTTATAATATAAAAGGTTATAAAGGACTTGTGGTAAATTATGTAGTTTAAAAAGTATATAAAACAAAGTTATATAAATAAACTCAAAAAGGTAAAAAGGGGCTGTTTTAGTCCGAAATTTTTAGCATGGATTTTATATTTTATAAAAATACTACATATTACAAGGATCGTAAGCATATAAAGAACTCGAAAAACCGATTTATAACGAAGGAGATACGACGATTACAAGTTTACGATAATTAATACTTTTATAAAAAGTTACTGTTCATCAGGGACTTTATTTTTGGAAAAACATCATAAATAAATAGAACATTTAATTACGAGAACGTGCTCGAAAGAATTGCTAAAAACGGAGCTAAAACGAGTAAAATACGACGTTTACGGTAATTAAAGTTTATAAAAGTAATTTTATAAACTATGAACAGTAAAAAATTACTATTCATCAGCAGACCCAAATTTATAAAATGTAATAATTTTGATACATCTTTCAATTACAAAGACATGCTCGAAGGAATCGCTAAAATCGGGATTAAAACGAATAAGTTATTACATTTACGAGTTTACGACAATTGAACTTATAAAATAAAATAATTTTTTTTTATAAAAAGTCATGAACAGTAAAAAGTACTGTTCATCAGAAGGTCATGAAATATAAAAATGTCATATTTTGATACGTCATCTTAATACGAAAGCGTGAGCGTAAGAAACATACAAAACGGGCTTAAAACGGGAAAGTTACGTCGATTTTACTAAAAGTATTCTAGGGAAAATTCTAGTAAGACGGATGAGAGAATTGATAAGCTTGCGGACCAAATTTCGACCTTAGTTGAGATTGTTTCTAAGAAAGTTGTCGCTCCCGCTACGGTTAAAGCGGTTGAGGAATCTTGTGTTTATTGTGGTGGTGCTCATACTTACTATAATTGTCCTAATACCGATAGCAATCAATCGAATGTTTGTGCGGCAACGGGTGCTTACAATCAAGTAGCCCCTCCAAACCGTGTTAGTAACCACATGGCACCACCCGGTTTTGCTCCGGTGCAAAACAATGGTCAAAATAGGTATAATCAAAATCAAGGTCAAGGGAATAATTTTAATCGGGGAAATAATTTTCATGGTAATCAAGGTTTTCAAGTTTCAAATAATCATGCTCCAAATTTTCAAAATCAAGGATTTCAAAACCAACCTTTTCAAGTTCCTAATAATCAAGTTCAACAAGGAGTTCCAAATGAGTTTTCAAGTTACATGAAATCTAATGACCAAATGATGAGAAACATGCAAAATCAAATCAACTCGTTGAAAGGAGAATTTAAGAATGAAATTCAAAATACGATGAAGACTCAACAAACCGTCTTGATGAATCAACAAAATGCTTTTCAAAATAATTTGCAAAATATGTTAAGTGGATTTTTCCAAAACCAAGCCTCAACTTCGGTTACTCTTCCGAGTAATTATATTCCAAACCCAAAGGGTGAGATGAAAGCAATCACTACTCGAAGTGGTGTTGCTTATGAGGGACCTTCGATTCCTACTAATCCTTCTCCCAAAAAGGTAGTGAAACGAGAAACCGAGGAGATAACGGATAAGGAGAAAAATAATTTCCAAGGAAGTACCGCTCACATCCCACCTCCGGTTAACCCCATTCTGATTCTGGAACCCGATGTTCTGAAGACTTTACCTAGGCCGAATATTCCCTATCCTTCAAGACGTAATGATCAAAAGTTCCGTGAAAAAGCTTCAAATCAAATGGAGAAGATCTTTCAAATCTTTCAAGATTTGCGCTTTGACATTAGCTTCGCGGACACTTTACTTTTGATGCCAAGATTTGCCCCTACGATTAAGAATTTGCTCATGAATAAGGAAAAGTTGTTTGAATTAGCTAATATACCATTAAATGAGAATTGCTCGGAAATGCTCCTTAAAAAGTTTCCCGAAAAGCTTGGAGATCACGACAAGTTTCTTATTCCATGTGATTTCCCGAGAATGGATGTATGTCACGCCTTGGCTGATCTTGGCGCGAGCATAAATTTAATGCCTCTTTCTATTTGCAAAAATATTTCCCTACCAGAACTTACCCCTACACGGATGACTTTAGAATTAGCAGATTGATCCATTACTCGTCCTAAATGACTCGCCGAAGACGTCTTTGTCAAAGTGGGGAAGTTCCACTTTCCTACCGACTTTGTTGTTGTTGATTTTGAAGCCGATCCTCGGGTTCCTCTCATTTTAGGGAGATTATTCTTGAGGACCGGCCGTGCTTTAATCGATGTGTACGAAGGAGAGCTTATCTTAAGGAACAAGGATGAACGATTAATTTTTCATGTCGATAAGCATCCTCAAAAGCATGTAAACAAATTAATTAAAATGATTAATTTCATTGATGTCTCATGCGTGAATAACTTTGGAGAAGTTTTAAGATTGAAGAAATCAAATCATTTCTCGAGTGGAAGTACCACTCCGCTTTCTGATTCTCGTACTAGTCTCGTATCTTTTGAGACTAGCGATTCTCTTCTTAAGGAGTTCGCCGATGAACTCGCTCTTCTTGACCCATTTCCACCGGGAAATGAGGATGTTGATTTTAAAGCAGATCTTAGAGAAATTGAATGGTTTCTTAACCATGATCCGTCAACAAATTTTTCACCTAAGATTACGATTAATCTTAATCCCGAGCGATTCTTCGACGAACCTGCTCTAGCTTGCTTACCTCCACCAGGAGATGACAAGTCATTTCTTAAGGAGGATGTTCAAGAAGAAAATTTTCAAGTTTATTCAAACCCTTTTTTTGAATTTGATGACAATTACAACTCTAGTGACATTAATCCTCTTTTTAATGAGATATTAGAGGATGTTGAGAGCAAGGACTCCAATGTTTCTAATTTTGATGAGCCAGTTTTACTTAACACACCTCTTTTCGATGAGGATGAATGTTTCGAGCCAGGAGGCGATATTAATAAGATCGATGCTTTTATGGACGATTATAAAGACTGGGAGGGAGACGTTCTTGAGATTTTGCATAACACCACCCATAATCTCTTCCCCGAAGTGTTTTTTGATCATGAACCACAAGGCTTAAAGGATGAACCTGATAATGATGATTTGATGACCGATGACAAAATTTTTGACCCCGGGGTTATGGAGAAAATTTTCTCTCCATCATATGTGAGATTATCCTCTGAGGATCGCCATTATCTTTTCTTCACAATTGTTTTCTCCTTCGGGAGTGAGGACACCATTTTTGACCCTAGCATCTACGCTTTTCATTTTTCTTCTCTTGAGCCGGTGGCATTTGAAAGTCAAATAGAAGTTTGCTCTTCCACTTGTTTCATCTCCAAGGACGAATGAATTCGAGGATCGAGTCAAGCTATGTGACTCGGTTACCAAAAACAAAGCGCTTCGTGGGAGGCACCCCATGCTTATCTATTTTTTTCTTTCTTATTTCTAATGTGATGTGAGGAGGCTTGTACTCTTCCGATTCTTGTTATTTGTGCTTGTGATTGTTTGTAGGATTGACTCAAAATTTTTTAAGACTCTCGTGTTCGGTGTTTTATCCCGGTTCACTCGAGCTTCCTAGCCTTTGCTTGCCATTAGTTTGGGGAAATCCGTTATCCTAGATTATTATCGACTAACATCTATCTTTTAGCATACTTGATAAACGGCTTAAGATTTTTGTGATACTTTCTCCATGCTCGGATTATGCATTCAACTTTTTGAGTTCTAGTGTGGGGTTATGAGCCTTAGACTAGGAAACATTGAGGACAATGTTTAGTTTTAGTATGGGGTAGTATATCTTCGATATGATCTTACCTACTTTTGCTCGTTGTTCTCACGTACCCCGTTTTCCCGCAAAAATTTTAAAAAAGTTTTATGTATATATAATCTGTAAAAAAATGAAAAAAATGATGATGAAAAATTGAAAGTAGTTGATTAAAAGAATAAGTGTTTTGACAAGAATGTAGGCTTTCCGTTGGTGAGAACAAAAGTAAATTTTGACCCGACCGGTTTTATATCTTAGCTTTCTCTTTAACATAAATAGATTGAAATTTGCTAATCTTTTATACAAGGAGCTATAAAAAGCAAGTCTAGCTTAAAAAAAGTTAAGACTTTGCAAGTTCCCATAACTGATTTTAAATACGCAAAGATCAATTTATTTGGCTAAGCATTCACTAGTTTCTTTCTTAGAAATTTTAAATTGTAAAGAACAAGAGATGATAGAGTAGATTATAAGTTTTGATGTTAAACGTAGAATAGTTGGATTTCTTTAAGGCTCATAAGTGTTAATTGTGGCTTTTTCTCCCATTAGCTTGTTTCACCTTTATATATAATTGTTTAATAAATAGAGTTGTGTGGTTTTTTGGTTAATAATTAGTTAATGGAAGTTTTCTTTAGTTCTTTTATGATTAAGATGAGTATACATCAGGAATACTTAATTTGACATACTATATGTATCACATGAATAAATATTTTGCTTATCCCT
>BQNB010108732.1:9365-22900 GCA_026074375.1 Tanacetum coccineum
ATCCTTTGATTACCAATCTTGCTTTGTACTTATCAATGGTGCCATCGGCTTTCATCTTCTTTTTGAAGATCCATTTATAGCCTAGTGGTTTACAACCACGAGGTAAATCCATGAGCTCCCACGTATATTGTAAAATAGAATCTATTTCACTTTTAATGGCTTCTTTCCATTGATGCCCTTCCGAGGAAGTTACCGCTTCTCGGTAAGACGTGGGTTCATTTTCTACCATAAAAGAAACAAAATCGGGTCCAAACGATTTCTCGGTTCTTGCCCTTTTGCTTCTTCGCGGTTCAACCTCTTCTTCCTCGAGTTGATCTTGTCTCTCATCATGGAGATCATTATCATCTCGTTGTCTCTTATCTTGACACTTCGCCATCTATCTAGATGGAGCTTACAGATTCCTGCGTTAAATAAAGGAAATATATTTTCAAAGAAGGAAGCATTCCTTGATTCCATTACTGCATTCTTTTGTATATCTGGATTTTTCGAGTCATGTACAATGAAACGATAAGCACTGCTATTCTTAGCATATCCAATGAATATACAATCCACAGATTTAGGTCCAATCTTTTGGGCCTTGGGTGTCGGCACAGCTACCTTGGCTAGACACCCCCACACTCGTAAGTACTGATATGATGGTTTTCTTCCCATCCATAGTTCATAAGGGGTCTCTTCTTTTTCCTTACGAGGTATCTTATTTAAAAGATAAGTAGAGTTAGTATGGCTTCCCCCCACATGTCTGGCTTAAAACCAGAACTTATCCAACATGGCATTAACCATTTTCTTTCAAGGTCAGGTTCTTCTTTCGGCGATACCGTTTTTGCTGAGGTGAATATGGAGCAGTGATCTTGTGTTGATTTCATGTTTCACATATTAGATCAGAGAAATGGAGACACGGTATTCACCTCCTCTATCACATTCGTACAAACCCTTGTATATTATTCCGACCAAGTTGATTTTCAACTTTGGTTTTGTATAGAACAAACTTGTCTGTAGCTTCATCTTTACTTTTCAACAAGTAAACGTAGCAATACTTTGTAAAATCATCAATAAATGTGATAAAGCACTTATTACCACCTTTTGTGGGCAGTGATTTCAAATCACATATGTCTGTGTGTATCATATCAAGTGGTTCGGTTTTTCGTTTAACCGATTTGAAAGATTGATGTGTGTTTTCCAAGCTTTAAATTTATAATACTAGAAATATTGATTTTTACTAAAAACACAACACTCGGGAAGTATACCCGTTCGTGTATAGTATAGCTTTTAGGTAAGTCCAGGTCGTTCCATGGGAATTGAAGTTTTCACAGTTTGTAATTAAGGTGCTAAGGTTAATAAGATTGCCACGGATCAAATTAACCAAATCTTGCATATATCGGATATTACAACGAAAGCAATTAAAAGATGATTCAATCAAATGATTAAGGTATGTTTGTTTAGGCAATGATCACTTAGATAATGATGTGTTTGGAATAGTGTTTAAAATAGAGTTATCACAAGTTATAAATCCTTTCGGCCTTTAAATATAACTAGTGATTATATCGATTAATAACAACAAATCCTTTCGGCCTTTATAAGTTATTATAACCAATATATTAGATGGATTTAGAGAACACATATATAAAAGAACCCTTTCGGCCTATATTCTTATATAAAATATGTTTTACCAATTTAATAAACACATATCCAAACGTTCCATATCAAAGATCACATTATACCCAAACAAACATAAGATTACTACTCCATAATCAAAGAGATGAAGATCATAACAATCATATAAATTCCAGAAAACTTCATATTAAAAGAGTTGTAGAAATTATACCAACGTTTACAAGATCAAAGAAGGCGATTACAAGTTCTCCCAAACGAAAACTATTCTAAAAACCAAGCTATTGATTCCAATCAACCCGAAACCTTAAGGTGCTGTCACCACCCTTGAATATCGTGGTGGAATGATGAGAGAGTTGTTGTGTAAGTGTGTGTGAAGATGTGTGTAAAATGGGGTGGATTATGCCTCTATTTATAGGCTGAAATCGTGTCAGAAGTGCGGCGCACTTTATAAAAAGTACGGCATACTTAGGGAGTTAATGCACTCAGAATTTATTGGGACTTTAACCGTTTCTTTGGGAAGTTTGAATGAAAATGCAGCGGTTTTAGGAACTCGATCAGGAGTGCGACGCACAAGAGAAAAGTGCGTCGTACTTTGGCATTTTCTTGGATCTTCTTCTTGAGATTTGTATGTGATGATATGATAAGAGGTGATTTCTCCCAAGAATCATAGGGATGGTATTTATAGGCTAGAGGTAACTTGGGGACCAATTTGGGAATGTATGTGGATGGATTATAGGCCAGATTTACGAATTAATTGCATTTCCCTAAAGTGTGTTGTACTTATTTGTAAAATAGGTTGTATTGGTAATATTTCAGCTTGTGAACGTTTTTATAAGTTGTAGATAATTGAATTCTCTTTCTGTGTCCGCTTGAATCAACCCAATCTGAGTTCGTATGACCGAGTTATGACCAAAACAATGAACAGATGTCGGGAAGCTCTGAGTTTGAGTTATTTCTTCGTTTAAGCTTCAATTCTTCGTGTAGTCTCCCGTATTATTCCACGACATGTACCTAGAACATATAATAACAAATATACTTGATTAAGTACCAAAAGTTCACGAGAAATAATCAAATAAATGCAAATAACGCCACTGAAAATATGTATAATTTAGGCGTTATCAAATCCCTCCACACTTAGCTATTGCTTGCCCTCAAGCAATTAAAGCGAAAAAAACAAGATCATTTATCGTGACATGGAGAAAAATTCATTTTAGCATTAACAAGTGTTTACTAGTTTTATAACTTTTC
This sequence comes from Tanacetum coccineum, assembly GCA_026074375.1. NCBI lineage: Eukaryota > Viridiplantae > Streptophyta > Magnoliopsida > Asterales > Asteraceae > Tanacetum > Tanacetum coccineum. Next base: position 12,225 of record BQNB010108732.1, read on the forward strand.
AGTCATAGACATATAACAGAGCACCTCACTTAGGGAAAGTATTTGTTTTTGAATTCACACGAGTCACTCATATAGGGCTTTATATTTGTGAAGTCACTCAATTTCACAAACATAATCTAGGTCGCTACCATATGCTTATACTAGACACATAAACATGCCCGTTGCGGTGTGAGCACCTAGACAAAAATCTCAAAGAGACAAAATGTGATAACGATGAGGGTGAATAGCAGATACTTGATTCCATGTGCCAGAACTTTGCCTTATACTTTGAACTTTTATTATTTTTTTTCTTTTTTCTTTTTTTTTCATTCCAGATACTGCGATAACTAAGGCTGGCAAAAAAAACTTCTTCTTCATCGATCATATTTTTCTTGCTCTTGGGATACTTTGGGGATCTCAACACTAAAAGCGAGTGCTGCAGATACATGATTGCATAGGGATTTATTTCACCTCTTATCATACGACTTTGTCTATAAATTAACCTCACTGCGGTCTAGTAAATGATGATCAAGCATAAGTTCTGGAGCTACTAAATTACCGGCCCACTCATATAACTTTATACCAATACCAATGTTCCAGAAAAAGCGACAAAGACCATACGTACACATCCGTAACGACGGAATAGACACATATGACTGCATTCAAACCTTAACTCGAACAAGCTAAAGGCATCAATTATCTTAGGTATCAAAGGTGGATACCCGAATTCCTTAAGATCTAGAGGCGAACCTTACAATTTAAGTGGGTTGATTTTGTGCTAGTTAAAATGTCAATCCGGTTGGATTTGCCTTACTAAGCGTATGCATTTTTTAAGTTTTTGGAAAAGCAATATATAAATTTTTAAAATTTTTAAATCTTCCAGAAAATATCAGTTGAAAATTTGAAAATTTCTGCAGGGCAAACATGGAGGGACATGATTAATTTTTCCTATTTGCTACCCCTCCACACTTAAGTTGAACATTGCCCTCAATGTGAGAACTGATAAATATAGAAAATAGGGAAAATTAAGGGAAAACGGTACTTCTTGGGGCATAGAGAGATATAGCTACGTTGAAGCTATCCTTGTGTGATTCTATTACGTTCTTTTACTCCACACTTAAGTAGGGCATTATGTGTAAAATTGAAACTTCCCGGGGCTCATAAGTGCTTTGCTGAATTATGAAGGATATGACGCGAAACGAAGCGCCAAGCATGTGTATTCTACCACATGTATTTATAATACATCCATTTTATAAGTTCTCCAATTGTAATGTGCCAACCTAATCCAAGCTCCACTTATTTTATTAAATCTGCAAAATAGACCAACTGCACAAAAAAAAACATTAAATACATAAAGCACACTTTCGTAGGCATCGGTTGCAATTAGCGCATGCAACAAGCCTTAAACCCATCGGTGATCCTGAGTGTAGTGAATTGTTATAAGTTCTCGTGAGGGTTTCCAGTGAACACACCCACAAAGTTCAAAACATTCTTTTTTGGGTACAGAAATCGAGTAAGAAATACACGGGCCCATGCACATCAAACTTAAAAACTGCAAAATTTTTTTGTTTTATATATTTTTTAGTTTTAGGTTTATTATTATTATTTACTATTACTATTACTACTATTATTATTATTATACTTAACTTGATTCAGGATACCTTGACAATACGGTTCAAGTGGGACTGATCCACTCTTAAAGCTTGAGGATATGGTATTTTTGGAATATACTCACGGAATGGATATTCTTTTGTTTTTACCACATGATAGCCCTTTTTTGATGTCTTAATAGGTTTATCTTTTTTGCTTTTATTGTTAACGATAATAGCAGGTGGTGAATCTTTTTGAGTTTTTGGAGAATCATCGGACTTTTCACTCTCGGTGAATACGGCATTCACTTGCTCGGTGTGAACTTGAGGGGGAGGTTGTGGTTCAGTCCAATCAGTTTGTTCTGAAGATATGTTTTGAGATTTTTCCCACTCATCTATTTTTCTTTCCATATTTTTAATTTTAGTTTGGAAATTCTTTTCATTTTGCTTCATCTTTAAAATCATATCGTTAACATTGTTTTTGAAAAACATATTTGTAACTCTTTGACCATCCAAGAATTTTGTGATTGATTTTTTAAAATCAGTTTTAGATTGAGATTCTTGGTTGACAATTTTAGACTCTTTGTTAGGTAAAAACACGGTGCGAGATTTTACCATCGTCATTGGTAAATGTTTATCATGAAAAGCTTCTACAGTACGGTTACGTCTTTTGAATTCTTCGAGATCAGTTCGCACATCATTTTTTAAATCTGTGAGCGATTTCTCTGCTATCAATTACCCTAGGTTTAGGTTGGGTTTGGGGAGATGTCGAATCCCTGAGATTTTTAGTTTTGTATCCCTTCAGATTTGGTTGGTATTTATTTTCATGACGTTTCACACATCGGCGTGTCATCAGTCAGGTGGTTTTTAGAAGGTTTCCCCTCTCTAGTCGCTCATTGGATTTGTTTCATTTTATCTTGCATTCTTTCATTTAAACTTATATACTTTGAGATCCATAGCCTTCAAATTTTCCAATAAATCGAGTATTATCAGTATTTTGATTACTATCACATTTCATCGGCGATAGGAAACTAATTTTCTGCTAATTGTTCGTTTTGAGAATTTAGTGGAGCAATATGGTTAAAAAGACTTTGTCCTCGAGAAAATTAAAAAGGCTTGATTTGGTGTTTTGTAGAAGAAGATTTCCTCCATCTGTTACGTCAGGATTTATTGAGTGGGTTCGTCTAGACCGTGATAGACTATTTGATAATAAGCTCCCGTGGTCAGATCCCGAGTGCCAATGACATTTTTGAAGCATTGCTCTTCAGTCGCAAACCAAGATCGGTCTAGAACTTTCACACACGAGTTGAGCGAAATTTCTGATTTTAACGTAAAAGAGGTTAAAAATCGCAAGGTCGAAAAGAATCTATTTATAAAAGCTTTTCTCATTTGTTCCCACGTTGTTATTATTTTCTTCATTAAGTTCGTTTAAATAAGGTTTTAGCTTGTATCGGAGTAGGGAAATAGGGAAATATCAAAAGCTTTACGGCTTCACTTTGAGTTTCACCGTATTTGAACATGTTGCAGATTGCGAGAAATTCACGGATGTGGTCATGCGGATCGGCCCGCAGATAACCATCGAATTTATTTTCCCGAATCATATTTAAGTGAGTACTATTGATAACAAAGTTGTCATCAACATTGGGTTGAACAATGGCAGAATTAGGAGTCGGTGCTACAGTCTTAGCACTTTCCCACATAGGTTGATCATCGGGATCGAGAATTATCTGTTTGGGTTCGACATCCTCTTCAGGTATATCTATGACGACAAAGTCATTAACGGAAGAATGTTGGGTTGAAGATTTGTGTGATTCACTCTCGATGGATTCTTTCTGGATAATTTTAATCTTATAAGTCCTTGTTTTTAAACTTTCATTTAATTTATATATTAGATTCACAAGTTGTTTTCTGAAAGATAGGGGATTTATACATACGTTAAGCATTTTGCAAAAAAGACATTTTTATATTATAATTAAGGCTAATAGGATAATATTCAATATAAAGTAAATTATTTTCATATATTTTTTTATAGATTTATATATATATATATTAGATATAATTTAATTTAATTATATATACCAAATAAGGATAAATAAATAAAAGATTTTTTTTTGATAAATAGAGCGTACTTTAGAAAAAGTGTGCCGACTTTTTTTTTGGAAATTTTATGTTTTTTTCGAATATTATTATAAACTAGATAATTACAAATACACAAGGCATATAATCAGATAAAATACAATTCCAAATGATTATAGAACCTAAGACTAGCAGATTGGGGGTTTTGGTTTTTGAAATAAGATTCTGTTTGTGAAAATTTGCAGAAAGTGCGGCGTACTTTCTGGGTTTTCAGGAAAACCGGCGCACAAATAAGATGTGCGGCGTACTTCCTGGAGAAAAATGATTTTTGGTTTCCGTTTGCCAGAAAACGGTACGGCGAGTTTGAAAATTTTGTGAAACAAAATAGCACCAGAAATAAGCAACAAACTGATAACAACTTAAACAATTCCCCGGCAACGGCGCCAAAAACTTGATGTGTGTTTTCCAAGCTTTAAATTTATAATACTAGAAATACCGATTTTTACTAAAAACACAACACTCGGGAAGTATACCCGTTCGTGTATAGTATAGCTTTTAGGTAAGTCCAGGTCGTTCCACGGGAATTGAAGTTTTCACAGTTTGTAATTAAGGTGCTAAGGTTAATAAGATTGTCACGGATCAAATTAACCAAATCTTGCATATATCGGATATTATAACGAAAGCAATTAAAAGATGATTCAATCAAATGATTAAGGTATGTTTGTTTAGGCAATGATCACTTAGATAATGATGTGTTTGGAATAGTGTTTAAAATAGAGTTATCACAAGTTATAAATCCTTTCGGCCTTTAAATATAACTAGTGATTATATCGATTAATAACAACAAATCCTTTCGGCCTTTATAAGTTATTATAACCAATATATTAGATGGATTGATAGAACACATATATAAAAGAACCCTTTCGGCCTATATTCTTATATAAAATATGTTTTACCAATTCAATAAACACATATCCAAACGCTCCATATCAAAGATCACATTATACCCAAACAAACATAAGATTACTACTCCATAATCAAAGAGATGAAGATCATAACAATCATATAAATTCTAGAAAACTTCATATTAAAAGAGTTGTAGAAATTATACCAACGTTTACAAGATCAAAGAAGGCGATTACAAGTTCTCCCAAACGAAAACTATTCTAAAACCCAAGCTATTGATTCCAATCGACCCGAACCCTTAAGGTGTTGTCACCACCCTTGAAATTCGTGGTGGAATGATGAGAGAGTTGTTGTGGAAGTGTGTGTGAGGATGTGTGTAAAATGGGGTGGATTATGCCTCTATTTATAGGCTGAAATCGGGTCAGAAGTGCGGCGCACTTTATAAAAAGTGCGGCGTACTTAGGGAGTTAATGCACTCAGCATTTATTGGGACTTTAACCGTTTCTTTGGGAAGTTTGAACGAAAGTGCGGCGCACAAGAAATATTGTGCGGCGGTTTTGGGAACTCGATCAGAAGTGCGGCGCACAAGAGAAAAGTGCGCCGTACTTTGGCATTTTCTTGGATCTTCTTCTTGAGATTTGTATGTGATGATATGATAAGAGATGATTTCGTCCCAAGCATTAGAGGGAGGGTATTTATCGGCTAGATATAACTTGGGGACTAAGTTGGGAATGTATGTGGATGGATTATGGGCCAGATTCGCGAATTAATTGCATTTCCCTAAAGTGTGTTGTACTCATTTGTAAAATCGGCTGGATTAGTAATATTTTAGCTTGTGAACATTTTTCTAAGTTGTAGATACTTGAATTCTCTTTCCGTGGCCGCTTGAATCAACTCAATCCGAGTTCGTATGACCGAGTTATGATCAAAACAGTAAACAGGTGTCGGGAAGCTCCGAGTTTGAGTTATTTCTTCGTTTAAGCTTCAATTCTTCGTGTAGTCTTTTGTACTCTTCCACGACATGTACCTAGAACATATAATAGCAAATATATTTGATTAAGTACCAAAAGTTCACGAGAAATGATCAAATAAATGCAAATAACGCCGCTAAAAATATGTATAATTTAGGCGTTATCAAAGATGATCTTGTAAGTTTGGCTTCAACACAAGTTTCACACTTATATTTGGAATCAATTACCAACATACATTTGATTATTACACAAAACAAACTTATCAGACTAAAAAACAAGATGAAAACCAAACTTGTTCAACAGCCAACTAGACATAAGATTCTTGCGAATCTACGGAACATACAAGATAATAGTCAACTTGAGCTCTTTATCGGATGTCATCTTTAAAATAACATCTCCTTCGCCCTTGATATCAGCAGTTGCAGAGTTGCCCATGTACAACTTCTCTCCATTGTCAACCGTTCTGAAAGAGTGAAACATACTCTTACCAGCACACACATGACGGGTTGCCCCGATATCAACCCACCAACCACTATTGTTAGAACCCACCAGGTTAACTTCAGAGATCATGGTAATGACTTCAGACACCATAGCAATCATGTCCATATTATTGTCACACCTCGCCAAGGCGGAAACGCGAGGCATAAACAAGAATGGATATCATCACAACACATGGTGTCTATACAGAGAATACTAAAAATGAAAACTAAAGTAAAAGACAATTAGTACAGTACAAAGGGTCATAACATTCCCAAAACCTAATGGTTGTCTTTATTAATGTGAGATGAGGTCTCATCAATTATGAACATGAAAACATAATCCAAATCAATTCATGAATATACGCTTTTTTTTTCATAATTTGAATAGCATAAATTAATCTCCAAGCAGCATTCGGTCATGTCTAGCCACTGTGCTCATAGGCCCAACCCTCCCCCCCACTTAGCACCATTAAGTCACTGAAAATGATGCTTAAAACTGTCAACTATTATAGTTTAGCGAAGGAGTATCATGGTTTAGGCATACAAAAATATCCAAATAAACTTTCATTAGCTGACTACAATTACCAAAACCAATTCATGACAACAATAACAACAACGGGACGGAACGTTGCCCACGACTCCATATTCATTTCTACTTACATGATGTGCGCTACATGGCCTCATATTAGCTCACGCAATCTTACCACCGTCACACCTCGTTTTGCATATTGGGATCCTAAATTCCAAACATATATATCGCAACATCCAAAAGGGTCGAAAACGCGTTGCCCTCGAACCAATCACATAACTACAGCAAGCTTAAAAACATTTTAACACGACAACAGCATCATTCTCACCCAAAATAACTGAAGTAAAAAGGGCTTTGAAACTCACCTTTTCCTTAGCTTTTTCTAAAAGATTCCAACAAGAAGCTTCACAAACAAACTACACTAATTATACAACAAAAACTCGTGTTACACGCTACTAAGCCAAAAGCTTAATGCACATGTAACAATCATATGATGGATGTCTAAGGTGTTTTATTAACCCACCAACCCATACCCTACGTAAACCACTTCATTTAACATGTGTCATAGTTAGTCAATTTTAGTTCAACCTACGAATTTTAGCGTGATTAACGTACTCTAAACCTTCTACTTACTGACCTCCATAATTTATACCAAAAATCATCTATGTTCATTTATGAGTATATTAACTACCTCATGATTCCCAAGAGCCATTTCCATTGCAGATAGTAGTTAGTCCTAAGAAAATCAAAACTCTTCAAATCAGTCCCAAACGGAATTTGACTTGCACACTAAAAGTTTGGACTTGTAAAAATCAATCTTAGACTCCAAATAAGAAGCTCTACTTTGGGGGATTTCTAATAGACATATAGAACTAAACTCCCTGTTATAAGGGATAAGCTAAATTATAATTTTTAAAGTCGGGGGTTTTTACCTAAATCTGACCTAAAATCTGATCCGTATTTATGCTTTGACACTTTTCTTACAAACCTACGTTGAAATGACTTCCCGACCTCATAAACCATCGGAGGTATTATGTTCTGAAAATAGACTCTTGAGCTACGTTATAGACACCTGGAAAAATTGATAAAATTCTATTAGCATCATTGAGATAATGGCCGAACAACACAGCCTATTCCGCCTCAATCCTAAATCATATGCCTAACGGCGATATTAAGTTTAACCAATATAATCCATTACGCTTCTATATTAAACCCTAATCTTTATAACGTGATTTATTTTATCATTATTACTGATCTGAATGAACCCTAATTATCTTTCTTTAGATTCAATTATTTACATGATTAAAGATTAATAACTAACAAGGATTAATTAAAACTTACCTTGGAGCTTGATTTTTTCACAAAAGCAAAAACCCTAATTCTTCCTCATCTTTTCTCTCTTGTTCAACCGGTTCTAGAAAGGGAGAGGGTTTGAGATTTTATTTTGTATTTATAGGCCCCCAATTAATTATAGATAAGATCCAATTAGAGTTTGTTTCCTTTTAAAACTCCTTTTTATCCTAAAAACCGGCCGATTGGCCTTGTTTATTTTTTTTTATTTTTTTTATTTATCTATTAATTACTTAATTATTAACATTACCTTAAGTTTTTATAAAAACCTTAGCTTGCTTGCGCATACCTTTTTGCTTAAACGCAATTTACTAGACTTTTAAAAATAAATAACTTTTTATTTTTATTAACCCTAACTTTCCAAAAATAGAAATTTCATTTCTTTCATATTCTAACTACTAGAACCTAATCTTATCCTAATATTACTAACACAAAAATACATATACGTATAATTACTTACACAATTAACGCGAAACCGCTTCAATCACCAAAATCATTTCCTTGTCACTAAAAGTGAACGAAATGAACTCGACAAAATCCAACACAAATCCAATCCCAATGAGACGATCACGCTCAATGGATTGATTATCAAATCTCACATATCCCACACAACACACATAAACACATATAAACACATATAACACATAACCCATTCATTGCAACAGATACATAAGTCAACACTAATAGTTTGACTAACCTGCTCAAGTCATGGTTGTCACAGTATCCCCTCCTTTAGGAAATCTCGTCCCGAGATTTAACCAAAAGGTTCAACTCTATCATTACCAAACAATAAATCGAGGATACTTATCTTTCAAGTAGTCCTCCCATACCCATGTTAACTCAAAGTTACACTTTGAATTCCAACTAACTTTCACAAGATATCTTACTGCTAACAACTTTGCCTGCCCACAAAAGGTACGCATAGCAGCATAACCGCTCCAAACGAAAAGAAACATCCAACTACCTGAACCTCGCCCGTCATCGAGGAGACTCGTCAAAAACCTTAAGTTGCGTAACAACGTCATTTACAACCCGGTCTCGCAACTCATCAAACAAGAACTGTCTTGAAACCAAGTTATAAGTTGTTACAAAGCCTAACGTTTTTGAAGAATCAGCTCGACTTCGAGTTTATTCATAAAATAACTTTAACCAAAATCACACAAACATATCTAAGGGCGTACTAAGGTCTACAAGAAACCTTACGTACCCAACTTTAACTAAAACTCCCAATGATTCATTGCTCAACGAACAAGTGTGGATACTCAGTTTACCTGAAGTCCTAAAGACCTCGCTTTGAGCCCAAATGGACCTTAACTACCATAATTCTGCCACATTTTAACCTCTTAACTTCACGGTCAGTATTCTCAACAGGTTCCTCAACAAAACGAAAAGTTTTGTCAACCTTGAACTCATCTAATGGCACATGCAGGCTAGCAACCGCCTAACACTTCTTCAGGTTCGACACGTGAAACGTGTCATGTACACCACTCAATTCCTCAGGCAATCTCAACCGATAAGCTACAGGACCGATTCTTTTAAGAATCTCAAATGGCCCTACATACCTCGGTGCTAACTTACCCTTTTTCCCAAAGCGAATTACACCTTTCCAAGGCGACACTTTTAGCATAACCCGATATTCTACCTCAAACTCTAACGGTTTGTGCCTATTATCAGCATAGCTCTTTTAACGGTTTCTCGCTCCTTTGAGCTTCTCTTTTATCAACACCACTTTATCAGTCGTCTCTTGAACCAACTCATGTCCAATCAAATTACTTTCTCCAATCTCATCCCATAGAACAGGCGACCTACACTTCCTTCCATACAATGCTTCAAACAGAGCGCACCGAATGCTCAATTGATAACTACCACCAAAATCGATAACACATGGCCTCGTTATATCATCCAAAGTATAAATCATACGTTTACTTTATCCATCCGCTTGAGGATGCTAAGCAGTACTCAAATCTAATCGCGTCTCTAACACTTTCTGCATCGTCTGCCAAAACCACGAGGTAAATCATCCATCTAAATCTGAGTTGATCATCACCAGAATTCCATTCCTTGCAATTATCGTCATCAAACTAAATCCTAGCCAACTTCACATCTGAAAATTTCTTGTATAGCTAGCAAATAAGCAAACATGGGTCCCTGTCAAAACGACCATCACCCAAATCACATCAACTCACATACTTTGACTTGAAATTTAGTAATAAACTTCTGGTGGATTCATCTCATTTATCAACTCAAGTATCTCAGCTTGTAGTACAAGCCAAAAGTCCCTTAGACATCACAGCTTTCACCTCTTAAACAAATCCAACAATTGCTAACATAGGTAACTATATATTATTCTACTATACGTGGCTACTAATACATGTCTCCAAGGTTATAGTACGTCTTATCCGCTCCTGGATGTACCAAGTACCTTGATGCATAAGCCTCATCCATTACTACCGTTCTTATCATTCCCTACTAACAGAACTCATATACGATCCATAAAGTACAAACTCTCGTCCTCCTTCTTTTCCATATGTCAATCTAACCCATGAAGCCTTTCTACGAGTATGTTCTCTTGCTTGAACGCCTCACTTTGGGCTGCCAATTTCATTCCTCTTACTCCATACTGAATGGTCATAGCCATCGCTTGAACACGTCTAGGTTTCACTCGTTCCTTTCTACTCAACGCATCAACCACTACATTCGATTAATCGAAGCTCTACACAAATCATTCTTCAAAGTCTAGAAAGCATCTTCTCGTTCTGCGCCCCACTCATACTTTTGATTCCTCTCAGTTAGGGAA
>BQNB010108733.1:0-18758 GCA_026074375.1 Tanacetum coccineum
CTAATTAATTGACACACCTAGAGACCAAATCAAGGGCTGACCTAAACTAATATTTTATAGTATTTGTGACCTAGTTTCCAAAAGTCCAATATCGTAAATTACGTGTTTATATTTTGAACGCATTGACCAAATAAAGTTGACTACTTTAACATGAGAATTTACTTTCAAACATCATTATTTTAATTGGAGCTCAAACACACACTAGGGACGAGATTGTAAGTATTTAGTTTTATATTTTCTGCTTAGTAAATATGTATTATTTTTACTTAGGTTGCAGACAAAGTCTTTTGCTTCGTTTTTCGTGTCGCTACCTTACTATTCTGTTATCATTGCTTGAGGTGAGTTTATAGTCCCCATCTTATACTTTTCAATCATTTATCAAATCTCGGGGATGAGATCATGTTTGTTTACAAAATGGATGCAAGTACATTTTAATTCAAATATTACGAGTTTGCCTAAGTAGCTATAACCCACTATGCCCTTCATCATGAACTGTTAATTGCATATATGTAATTGTTAATTGCATTATGTGAGAGCGAATGTTATGAATAGATCAATTGGGAAATAACAATCCCCGTTCGGGTGATCAAATATCATCGGCAACGAACACATACCATGTCGGATTTATAGATGTTACATGTTGAACATCTACATTGGGCAAAGTCATTTACTTGTATGTTATATACATTTATTGTTGAGCTTCAGTGTCATGAGCTTAGTGCATTTCGTAATACATTTTTGTGAGATTGTATTTGTTACTTTATTACAGGGAAATCTTGCTATCCGTCTTATTTAATTTACAAACCTATAAATTCACCAACATTATTGTTGACGTTTTAAAACATGTTTTCTCAGGTGCATAAGTGCTAGGTGCTTACTTGATGTGCATTAGAGTCCAAACAATACAAAATTACTTTTCAAACGACACTTAGAGGTTGTTCTCTCATGACTTATGCAATGTTATTATGAAGTAATGCCCCCGGAACATCATTTCCGCTGCGACCGATTTTGGGGGTGTTACAATGTACTGGTGATCCTCTTCCTGTGGAACACTCGCCAGATAACAACCAACCACCACAACGAACACAACCGCAATCAAGGGAACGAGATACGACATTTTAATCTAAGGACGAATGAAAACTAAGTAAGGAAACTTATGTTACGTTTTGGCAAATTCAAGAAATTGGCAAAGTATATATATACATAGAATGGAGGTAACGACTCACCACATTTCTAGCCGTTGAAGCCCCACTTGCCACATTCGTCCTTTTCTTAACCCATGCCACGAATAAAACGCTTGAATTCAGGACAAAAGTTTCCGACTTAAAAGGGGCGGCGACACCCCATAAAAATTTAAATCTTACTTCAAACCCTTAAGGAAAAATCAACCATCGACAAATTTTTGGATTGCTATTCAGTCTCATAAAATAATTACTTTGGGAAAAAGTTTACAATTAATCACACTATCCCTAAACCACTTCATGATACTGTAGAGGGATAGTAATCATGTTCACTCAATTATTCAGTTTAGAATTAGCACGAAAACACTTTATAATACTGTGTGGGGACAGTAGTCATAACCACTCAATTGTTTTATTCAAAAAGTGTACTCAAGCACGTTATAACACTGTGGCAAGACAACAGTCATGAAACAAATAATTTTTTTTTGAAATATTTTGACACTACAAGAGACAAATGCATTCACATAATAACCATTGGTTTGCAAAGGTGGAAATACAAGTACATAGTTTAAGGCAACAACATTTTATTCAAAGCAGTACAACAACACGGTTACAACAATCCTTAGACCGTTAATCCGATGACTCATATTCTGAGTCGTACCTCACTACCCCAAATTCTAAAAAGAATGCATCATTTTCGGCTTGTTCTTGCCTAATTTTCTCCTCTTGTGCCTTTTTGTTCATGGCCTCTTCTTCCAACATTCCTTTTTGAGCTTCTTCATCCATACGAAGTTGATGTAACTCTTTCTCAGTAAGAGGGCAATTAGCCTGTGATGACGAACAGCCTATACCTCCATGTGTACGGCCGGAGTATTTTTCCTGAAACCAAGCCGACTTAGCATCCATTTGTTTCTCTAGTTGTGTCGCCTTTCCATACATAGAAAGATGCAGCTTGCGATCCTTTTCAGAACTTTCTTTAAAAAAAGTGCAAATCAAAGCACGGCTCTCTTGAGAAATGTCGTTGCATTTCTCATAAGCCTTTCTAAGATCGTCCTTGACGGCGCATGAATCTTCAAACTGAAAAGCTAAATTCAAAGGCACATCCTGACGACCCTTATCTTCATTAATTAATCTTTGCACCAAGGCTTCGATTTCGGAATCAGTATGTGGAAGCGCACAGGCCATATGAAGTATTTTGTAAAAAGGATTTAAGTTTGAAAATTTTGAAAGGAATAAGGTGGTATTTATAAGGCAAAAGGAGAGGAGGGGAAATAATTTAAGGCTCTACTATTTACTCCAACAAATATATAATTCTAGCGTTTTGTCATAGTGGCTCATCACAATGACGAGACATTCACTTAGGGATGCGTGAGAACCAGTTCAAGAACAAATACCCTCACTTGTTCGCAAATTCACAACCACTTACATCGTCTTGATTTCGGGACGAAATCTTCTAACCTGGGGAGGCTGTGGCACCCTGTAAGAAAATTTGGTTCTCTTTTCGTTAAGTAAAAGTCATGTACTGCAAGTTTGCAAATTTACCATTAATTTCAACGGGAAGTCATCTTATGATCGTCAATGCATTACTTTTTGTCATAGAAAGTTTAATTTGCGCGCGGATATCATCATTATTACTCTGTGTCTAAAAGGAAATTTTAGAACGCGTAACGATTTCTTTATTTCATTTTGTGAAACGAGGCCATTTACTAGTAACACTTTATAAAACCACCTACATCCAAATTAATAACAATGTCAACTTTTAAATTGAATTCAACATAAATAAAATAAATTACATACATATGCACATGAAAAAAAAATCCAACATCAGATACATATGTACATATACGTATAAAACCAATATACAATAATGGCAATCATTCATCATTCCAAACCCTTACACACTACCCTACCCACCTTCTCTCCTTGAAAACTCTTATCACATATTACGTTTCAAAATAACTGATACAATTTCAAATGGAGAGAATAGGCATAGTAGAGATTCCCTAAATAGTCTTATGAAAGGAAAAAATGATGACTACAGTATTAGAATTATTGCTATGGCTCAATAGTAGTATAGGGCCATTCCTCGTGCAACATTTCAGTAACTAAGCAAAGACTTTGAGTATAAGTAGGAACTTTGCATGCACTCTTTTAGGCACCACTAAAATTTGTAAAACAAGAAGTAATCTATTCGGTTCGAATTCGGGTTTCGTTGGGGTGCAAGAGCTAAGTGGACGTCGGCTTAAAAGGAGTAGCAGCCAAGAGTAGTTCGAGCACCTTACCACCATCTTTTCTTTCTCACCGTCGTTCGGCAAACCTGGACCTCGGTAAGTCGACTTCATAGTTAATGCCTATCATTAGTAGAATATTTACTTCGTAGTTCAACAAACCCCGGCTTGTGTGTGCGACAAGTGCACAACACGCATGGTTCAACCCATGCGTGGTCACTGTGTTCATACGTGAGCTAAACCCCTCAACACCACATGCATGGAATATCGATGTGTAGAGAAATTAACGTAACCCACGTCGTTCATGAGAACTAGTAACGAACCAAAGGAAATTACAACAACCGTAAACATGTACGTAACATACAATGTTGGCACACAAGGGACTAATAAACGTTGGGATTACTCGTGAATCATTGTAAAACATATTAGGTTACGACCTCGATGTGTATAGTGGGCGTCAAGACGAACCATGGCAAGCCATATGCTCACTGTTGGTGCGTCATAAACCCTAAATATACCAAACAAAGGTGTGTCCGTTAGTTGTATTGAGACCTCCTAAATACCCGACACCATGAGGCGTACCTTACTTAGACTCAAACATGACACAGTAGGGCTGCTGCCACTGTGAAACTGTGGGTTTCACAGTGAGCTGTTGCCACTGTAATGGTCTTTTAGCTGCGAAAGACACCACCACATTTATAGTTTCGACCTTTACTTATTCCGTGACTAACCCTATAGAAGTAGAACCATGCGAATTAACCAAAAGGAAACCTAGATATAAATAAATATGGGAGCGTGGGTGAAAGAAAAAGACACCACAACAGTGGTTCTGAGTCCACTACTTGGGTCGACACAAAGATCAGAAAAGGAAGGGAAATAATCAGCCATGTGGGTATTATAATATAAAGATATATATGGGATATTTTAGCAACTTGCATGAAAGTTACTTGTAAATCCTTAGACTTAAAAGAAGTATGGGAACATACATATGGTACGGGCTTCAGGTAGCAAAATCCGAAAGAGTTGAGAAATTCTTTATCGAGCAAAATGAATATTTCAATGATTAGAAAATTTTAAATGACACTTTTTGATTGACTTAGAAGTGGGTAACAACGAAACCAAGTCTTAAACGGGTAAATAAATTTAACACAGTTTATAAAACTTATTTAGCACTAAAAACATTTTTAAAGCTTATTCGGGTTTTAAACATGAAAAACTATAAGAGTAAAAGAATTTAAATTATAAAGGTTGCATATGTTATATATTATTATTTGGCAGGTCAAGGGATAAAAAAATATCTTCGATAAGAAATTTAAACGAGTCGAGTGAACCGCATATAAATCTGATAATTACACAAATCAATTAACGTCTGCGATGAAAATAAATAAACGCGATAAGAAGGATACATAAACTTAGTAACTTACAAGTAATGTTTATATTTTCCTTAGATATAAATCACATGGACATGTAAATATACGTTCAGCGCGTAAAAAAATATAAATCCCTGTATAGGTACTTCTAATTGTAAATTCGTCTGTAACACCCCCAAATTGGGTCGCAGCGGAATAAGGGTCCGGGACGTGTTACTTCTCAGATCAACAACACAAGATAATATAAGAACGACCAAAAAGTCGTTTAAAACTGATACATTGGATTTAATAAAGTATGTGTTACAAAAGCCCGAAGCTTTACTTGTTTACTTGTTATTATTACAAAGATTTCCAGCCCATAACAGATACAAAAAATGTAATGCGACTAAATCTTTAATGCATGACCATCATATATAACCACCATGTATCCTTTCGCACCTCGTGCTAATGACCTCCTAACAAACCATTGCATTAAAAACGTCAACATAAAGTTGGTGAATTTCATAGGTTTATGTAAATGTATATGCAGGACCGCAAGACTTTCCCAGTGATAATGCAACAGATGCAGACATCACAAAATGTAATTACGTTTACCTAAGCTCATGACACCGAAGCTCGACATAATTGAATACAATATATAAATATTGCCTACATTGCCCGTGATGATGTTCAACCCGTAACAACAGATCCGACGATGATATACGTTCGTTTCCAGTGATAGCTAGTCACCCGAACGGGGAGGTCAATCCCAAATAGATCTATCTATAATCATTCGCGCTCACATTCCAGTAATTGACAGTTCATGATTCATGGGCATAGTGGGTTATCGCTACTTAGGCAAAACGTAATCATGATAAAATGTACACTTGCGTCCAATTTGTAAAACATGCATATGTTTCTCACCCCAAAAACTTGTAATTTAATAATTGTAAAACATGGGGCTATGAACTCACCTTGAGTGAGTAAACTGATAACAAAATATCCCAAGTAAAAACGCGTCACGCTAACGCTCGAATGCAACTATTTTAATAAGTCGAATCCAGTAAATCAAGTAAGTTGTCTAACAACAACCAAATATAAACCTAAATTATCACGACTAGTCGTTCGGGCTATCATAATTTAAGAGGTCATGACATGACGTACGAGGAGTTAGGACACTTTAAATCGTAAATCCAACAACTCGTCAATAGCCACCAAGAAGCCTCATTATGAGAAATTCCCTATAATATAGCACTTTGATAACTAATAACACATATATATATATATATATATATATATATATATATATATAGATATATATATATATATATATATATATATATATATATATATATATATATATATATATATATAGCTATATCACCATCTAATCGTTTAAGTGAAATCGCATTTATAAAGTAAAAACGTTTATAATTACGCCTTTAGCAGAAATGACATAACTTTGTCGTTTTAAATCCGTTTCTCGCGTTTCTTACGCCCACGCTTCCGTATTAAGACGAGTGATCATAATATTGCATTTTTAAGTTTTTGAGATTCTGTTGTGAATAGTTTTTTACTGTTCATTACAGAATACACTAATTAACGCAAAACTCGTAAATGTCGTATCTTATTCGTTATAGCTCTGTTTTTAGCTATTATTTCGAACACGTTCTCGTATTTGAAAGTTTTATCATATTATTGATGTTTAAAAAGTATAAGTTAATTCCAAGAATAGTAACTTTTATAAAATTTGTTTTATAAAGTATTTAGCGTTGTAAACTCGTAACTAGCGTATCTTCTTCGTTATAAATCCGATTTTCGAGTTTCTTATCATTTTGGAATCCTTATGAGATGTACTATATTTATAAAACCTAACATAGATGTTAACAAATTCAAACCAAAACAGCAAGTTTGAAGTTTGTTATTAAAACATGTTTTAAACTTGATTTTTGTACCATTATGCTTCAACACCTTGTTACAACTACTTTACAACATTTATATCTTATGACTTACATATATAAAGTCCATTAGGTCATGTTTTGTCCAAGAGTATCCAAGATAACAAGATTAACATGCTATTTACACCATTTTCACTTGTAACTTATTAAGTTAACATTAAAACCCTAATTTGTTCATATACATGTTTATACTTAACCAAGTGTGTACAAGAGTTATAATTCCATTTTAACATCATAATAGCATCCATATAACATGTAAATAAGTTCACAAACAATGATCATAATTTCAAAATCCTTATCATCATATTTCAAAAGTATCCTAAATGGTGATTTAGCTAAATAGAGCATATGAACACATAAAATCTTAGTTATGAAATGATTAAGCTTTTAAATAACCTTGTGTGGATGAGTAGAGGCAAGAATAACAATCACACCCTTGTGATTTAAACCCTTAGCTAGTAAATATAAGATGAAACCCTAATTTTTTTCAAGTAAACCCTAATTTCCTTTTTCTTGCTTCCTTGCTTGCAAATGCTTAACCAAGCCTTGAAACCACCTTAGTAGGTCTTAGATATGATGTATGTATGCTTGTATATGTGGTAGAAAATTTTGTATGGATTGTGTATGTTTGTTATTTTGAGTCGTGGGCTAGTATAAAGAAATGGGGATAGTTTTGGAATTGTTAGCCACTTTGGAAAAAATATTTGAAAGATGTGAGTACTTGCTAGCTAAAGCCTTATATAGATGGAAGACTAAGTTAAGGACTCAAGGAAGGCCTCAAGGAAGGTTCCGAGTGCAATTGGTCAAGTGGTTACAAAGGTGTAAGATATTGTTCCCTTGATATTTGTTGTAGCTTGATATTTAGGGCAAGAGTCATGCACTTAGATATTTCTTTGGTCCTATCCCTACAAATCCGGCCACATACTCATATATGGGATGATATTTTGGATTATTTTGTGTATTGGGTATAATCGTAGTGTATTTGTTTAAGCTAGTTAGGTTTTGTGCTTTCCAGGGATGCCGGAAACGCATTTTATCGCGAAACGTAAGCATTTTACGTAACCAATAAAAATAACATGAATAAAGTTGATAATTGTCCTCATAATAATCATTTAACACTTGCTTGATGTAAACTTTTAATCGTTTAATGCCCGTTTACATTGAATGATCATTTTTAGTTTACGCGATTTAGCTTAACGATTACGATTTAAGAGCAAACGCGTAAAACCCTAAAAATAAATTGTGAATTACATAATGTCGTACAATGACCTAAAACACGAGGTGTTATAAGTTTGGTCCTTCTAGTTTAAAAGATGTACAAAGTAAACCTTGCACTTTGGGAAGTGACATAATAGACCCCTATAGTTATAACTTTGATAAAATGATATTTTCAGTCCTTTTAGTTATAAGTTTCAAAAATTCACGATATATACCCTTTGCATAGAATACTTTTGCAAAACAAGTCTGAATTGTCATGCAAGCTTATTTTAACATTCCAAAAGATATTTTCAGGTTATAACTTATTAATATAAGCTAAAATATGAAGGTTTAACGTAACGAAAGTTCAGTTTAACGACTCGTTAAGCTAGGAAGCAAAACGGGTCAAATTAGGGTTTTAAAACGAAAACACGCGGGTTTTTAATTAAAATTCTTTCAAGAATTAATAAAGTACTTATTATAACATTAGTTAAGATTATTAGGATAGATTATAATAATAGTTTACAAGTTTAGCTTATAGATTAAAGAAAAACATGAAATTAGGGTTTCGGGTGTATGGTTTTGGATCAACAATAGTGAAATGATCATGAATTTGGATTATAAAACTTTAACAAGAGTATATTTATGATCATGTATGAACATTATAAGAGTATAAGGATCAGTATGAAGACATAGAACCTGGGTTTGAGCTTATAGCTTGGAAACGGGTCAAAATCGGGACTTTTAGCTTCAGGAATAATGACTCCTAGGCTTCTTTTCTTGATTTATTTTGCTTCACTTCTGTTCTTGAGACTTATTAGGACCTCTTAGAATCTTCTTAGAGCAAAGGATTGCTGCTATTAAGGTTTATAGAGGAGGAAGTAGGGGATGAGTTCAAATGAAGTGTTTATGCCTCTTTTTATTCACGAATGGGACTTGGAGGCTAAGGTATGTTTGTGACTAGGTTAGGACATGTAGTAGGTCTAGAGGATGATGGGGAGAGGCTACATGCTTCTATGTAAGGGTTATAGAGGAGGAAGTGGGGGATGAAGAAAAATGAAGTGTTTAGGGTTCTATTTATAGGCGAATACCCCTTAAAGGCCAAGGTAAGCTATGTGATCTGGTTAGGACATGTGGTAAGTCTAGAGGGTGATGAGTAGGGGCTAGAGGATGTGTTGTTTAAGCTACAATGTAGCCTCGATGTGTTGGCTTGGTCTTGGTATGCCGCGGCTAAGAAAGAAGAACAAGGAACCATGTGATCAATTTTTAAACTATAAATGAAGTAGATATTTGTGTGAGGTGCTTGTAAGCAACTTAGGGATGAAGTATCATGGTCATCAAGGTGCTTGATTGCAAGAAAACTTTCAAAATGGGTCAAAATGCAAAGGTTATGAGTTTCGGGTACATTAGGGCTCAATTAGGGTTTTATAGCTTTGTTTCTTGTACATTGTTGTTAATATGGTGAAATGATGATGGAAAGTGATTGATAATGTTGTAATTTATGTTATTACCACTTATTTGAGAGTCAGTTTGAGTTTACAATGGATAAAAATCAAGAAACGAGTCATGGTTTAGAAACTAGCTTGGTTTTAGGGTTTAGGGTTTTAAATTAGGGTTTTGAGTGCAAAAAGATGTATAAAAGCTTATGAATAGAATAATTAGGGTTTACACATTGTATATTTAGTGTAGTAGCTTGTACACAAGTGGTGGTGAAGAGATTAGAATGAAAACGGAGGTAAAACGGCTATTTTAGAGATCATACTTAATGACTTGTATATTGAGCTTTTAAGGACTTGTACTTTGATTTGAAGAGATTTTATATTTCAACTGAGATGTTATATTACTTGTACATATGTTTTAGTAGCTTGTGTATTCACTTTAGATGTTAATCCTTCATGGAATTAGGGTTTAAAGGTATATGATAACGGTTTAAAGCCCGTTTTGATATAACGTTGCGAATGGTACATTATAGGAATAATGTACTTTGTAAAAATGATATTATGATATTGACTTGATATATTATGATGATTGCTTGATATATATGAAGATAGAATTGCCATATGTAGGTTGCCTGATCCCGTTAACTTTAGTTATGCAAGAAATGTTGCACATTGAGATATTGGCAAAGTAAGTAATGTAATAAAGCGAAAAATTTCCCTGAAAAAGGTGAGTTCATATATAATTGATAGATTGTACATCATCTAACTTAATAGATGGATATTTACATTTATGAAAGATGCGGGTTGTTATAGTCCCCCATCCTTATAGAAATCTCGTCTTGTGATTTAATTGAATTTTTGAAGCGATGTTTGAAAACAGATGAGGATATTTGGCATGAATTTCGTCTTCGCGTTCCCATGTAAACTTTGGTCCTCTTTTAGAGTTCCATCGCACTTTGACTATAGGAATACGACTTCGCTTAAGTTGCTTGATTTCACGATCCATAATCTCCACTGGTTCTTCTACAAAGTTGAGTTTGTCGTCGAGTTGAAGTTCTTTCATTGGAATAATAAGAGATTCATCGGATAAGCACTTCTTGAGATTAGAAACGTGGAAAGTATTGTGGATACTACTAAGCTCTTCAGGAAGCTCTAGTTTGTATGCCACTGGGCCAATTCGTTCAAGAATTTTGAATGGTCCAATGTATCGGGGATTAAGCTTTCCTCATTTTCCGAATCGAAAGATACCCTTACGGGGTGATACTTTCAACATAACATGATCGCCAACTTGAAATTCTAAAGGCTTTCGCCTTATATTGGCGTAACTTCTTTGTCGATCTCTTGCAGCTTGCAAGCGTTGACGAATTTGTACGATCTTTTCAGTGGTTTCTTGAATTATTTCTGGTCCCGTAAGTTGAGAATCTCCAACTTCGGCCCAGCAAACAGGTGATCTACACTTTCGTCCATAAAGTGCTTCGAACGGTGCTGCCTTGATACTGGCATGATAACTGTTATTGTAGGAAAATTCTACCAATGGTAAATGTTTATCCCATCCTTTCCCGAAATCTATAACACAAGCTCGTAGCATGTCTTCGAGTGTTTGGATGGTTCTTTCACTTTGTCCATCGGTTTCAGGGTGATATGCTGTACTCATGTCTAATTGAGTACCTAAAGCATTTTGCAATGACTGCCAGAATCTGGATGTGAAATGACTGTCACGATCCGAGATGATAGAGATTGGCACGCCATGTCGAGAGACTATTTCTTTGATGTATAACCTTGTAAGAGTTTCCATACTATCAGTCGCTCGAATGGGGTTTCGCTCGTTGAATCATTTGTTAAGTCGTCCAAACGAGTCCTGAACCAAAAGTTACCAAAATTTTATTAAAAAGTTACACAATTAACCCTCCAACTATTAGTTACTTGTCACTTAGGTTTAAAAGTTTTATTATAAATAAAACTTTTATATATTTTATTTCATTCTTACAAATAATAACACACACAATATTTCAACCTCTCTCTCCCCCTAAAATAATTTTTTTTTTTTTTTTTTTTCGCGCCACCGCCGGCCACCACTCGACCACCGCCGTCGCCGTCGCCGGCCGCCGGAACAATTTTCCGGTGAGTTTTCCGGCCAACACCAAAGATGCTCCTCTTCATCGGATCTACTCGATCCATTATACCACGCGCCTCCACGCGTCTTTCCCCCCCCTCCGGCTGTCTCAGCCGCCACGACCGCCACCTCAACACCACCATCGCATCATCATCATCATCATATCATCATCATCACTAACACCACCACTCCCACGTCACCACTGCCCCCCCTCTCGTTACCACGGCCCTGCCGCGGCCACACCTCGCCACCACCACAGTTTCAACAATAAAGGTTCGTTTGATTTCTATAAACAGCCATAAGGGTTGTTGGGTCAGCTTAGGGGTGCGTTGGGTTGGGGTCATCCCCGAAAAGGGAGCGGGTGGTTTGTGTTTTCCTCGAGCAGGGTGCGTTCAGTTTAATGGCAGCCGGGGAGGGGCATTTGGTTTGTTGTGTTTTCAACAGATAGGGTGCGTTAGGTTGTGTTTTCTCAACAGGTAGGGTGCATTGGTTTATTGTTATCATAGATTTAGGGTGCGTTTGGCACACCAAGGGCGTGTTTGTTTCGGCAGCCACCACGACCCACAAGGGTGCGTGGGGTGTCGGGTCAAACCACCAGCCAAGGGTGCGTTTGGTATATCAATAGCAGACGAGGGGTGTTTGTTTTATGGGTTATCGCAGATTAGGGTGCGTTTGGCTTGGGTTTAAATCGCACCAGGGTGCGTTTGGTTTGTTTTTGAACAATCAATGGTGCGTTTGGTTTACAATATAGCACGATAAGGGTGCGTTTGGTTTAGCACAAGCAACCATAAGGGTGTGTTTGGTTTAAGAGAGAGAGACACAATAGGAGCGTTTGGGTTTAGAGAAGACAACAAAGGGGACCATTTGGTTGGTTTAGCAGAAAAACCGTAGGGTGCGTTTGGATGTGCAGAAAACCGTGAGACGGTGTTTGGGTGAGCAGGAAAACCTTTAAAGTGTGTTTGGGTTAATATAAATCAACAAATAAATATATCGAAAGGTTTATAAATATTAAAAACCGGATATCTATTGGTGGTGTAAAATGGTTAAATAAATGTAATGATTATAAATTTGCTTAGTTTATATATAGTTTAAGTTTAGTTATATTTATATTTCTATATATATATATATATATATATATATATATATATATATATATATATATATATATATATATATATATATATTGGAAACACGCGGAGTGTTTGAAAAGTGGAAAAACATTAGATTTGATAAATATGGGAAACGTTATATAACCGGAAGGGTCATAACGAAATGTATATAAAATTTCTATATTTAGTAAATGTTTTACTAAAACTTTTATTATTTTAACTCGGTAAGAGAGACTAAGTTATATTTTAAAAATATACTAAAATATAACTATACGATAATCCGACCATGAACGAAACACTATACTGCGTAAATGTGGACAGAATGCTTTTAGACACGACAGTCGTAAGAAAACGAAATATAAGTTATAAAATATTACTTTATATTTTATAATGGTTATAAACTATTACAAACATCGGTTGATTTAATTCATAACGTTAAGACATGTGTCTACTTTTATTCAAAGTCTTTTTATTAATTAAGTTGGTATCAAAATAATTGGTTTAATTATTTACTCACACTTATTATATAATACTTGCAAAGCATTATATACGTCACATTAATTTTTGGATTGTTGTATCTGTTAGATAACTCACGTTATGAGTTATGTAAAGTCAATTATTTCATATGTTTTGTATACATAATATATTAACAAACTGGTGCGTGTGATTTTTCAATTTATTTATTTAACCAACCACCAAAGTATTACAACTTTAAATCTAAATCTTTATCAAACGTGTCGCGTTGATCGTAACTGTGTGTGTGTGTGTGTGTGTCCCAAATACATTATCCTAGGCTAGTGAGACTTAGCCGTTAAGATTAGTTGCAACTTCTTGATCGAGCCGCTTCGTCTTCCGTTCGTATTGTGCATATTATATGCCTATATGTCCATCGTTCTACATCATCGAGGTGAGTTCATAACCTCGCTTTTCAATCTTTTGAATGTTCATAAACCCGCGAGGGGGATACATGCTTGTCTACAAACTCTTCTACTTACTCGGTTATCTTATAACAACGTGATTGTTTTTAAAGGATATTGGGAGTTTATAGCCCTATGTTTTACTTGTTTTACATATATTTTTGGGGTGAGAACATGCTTGTTTGCAAATGCGTTTACATGGTTGATACAAATTGGTTGCTAACTCATTTTACATAGTTCGCTATGGTAATGCATTATTTGACTTCATTTTTGGTCACAAATACCCATACTTTACATTCTGTAAATGAATACGATTAACTCAGGTTGTAGTTATAGGGTGATTCAATGCTGATGGGTAGCCCATGGTGGGGGAAATACCGGTGTGGTACAGTAAAGTAATTCAATGCTGAGGGTGTCTAGGTGGGGGCATCCGGTGTAGGCACACATAAAATAATTCAATGCTGAGGGTGTCCAGGTGGGGGCATCCGGTGGTAGGCTCTGTAAAGGTAATTCAGTTGATGAGGGTGTCCCCCCCCCCCAGGTGGGGAGTCCGGGATAGCACATGGCTTATTATTTCTTGTTAGCGCGTCAGTTTCATGACTTAGTGTAATCGTAATTATTGTTTTATACTCCATGGATTATTTACTGTGCCCTAATGTAAAGGGGACAATAAATTACTTGAAACATTTTTGTGACTTGTAAATTGATCATGGCATTCTTTATAAATCATTGGGATAAGTTTGGTACTTTGGGATATTTAAATGTGTCGTGCATTCTTTATAATTTTTGGGATTTTACATGGTACTGTGTTGACACAGTGGAACAACATAATTCATTGAAACTTACATTCATAATTAAATAACCTATGAACTCACCAACTTTATGTTGACGTTTTAAGCACGTTTTTATCTAGGTGATATAGATATTTGGCTTACTTGAAGTGCATTAGAGTCTATACGTTCAAGTTTTTCATGGTGATGCAATTATGGGACAAATGTTATATCAATTTCAAAGAAATCAACGAGATTATTTTTCAAACGACACATTTAGAGGTCGTTCTCTTGTATCTTGCGCTGTATATTATGAAGTAACTCCCCCGGACATTACTTCGATGCGTCACTCATTTTTGGGGTGTTTCAAACACTTGTAGAAATCATGTGGTAGGCAGGTAAAGCTTTAGTTAAAAAACATTCATGTAAGCGCTCTGTAGTAGAAATCAATAAGTTTACTAGTAAAACGAGCATGTATTCTCACCCCGAAAATAGTTATAAAAACCATTAAAGTAGGAAAGATGGGGCTATGAACTCACCTTGATCAACAATCACGATCAAATAATTCGAATACAAACAAAGCAGCAACGATCTCGATCACGACCTATAATTATGTCGTTCGATTATAATATGTACAAAATACGATCAACGATGCGTACATCATTACGACCGAAAACATATTTATTTATATATATATACATTCCATAAATATTTATGTGATGAGAAATCTACTTGCGCGTTCTAAACCTTAACACTTAGTATATTTTATATACTATTTTCCATCCATTCTTAAATTATATCAATTTATTGAAAACTTTCTATTTTCGGAAAGTTACCATTTTTAGTAAATAACTATTTTTATACTTTCCATTTTTAGAATCAACCAATCGGTCTTAAAATAATTACTTACTATTAATATATTAATCGATATTATTTTTATAATTCGAAATCACTTTCATAGTTCGTTAATGTTTTACTAAAGTCCTCGTTGACCTTTACGTTTGACTTTTATAAAATATATTTATTTTCTAAGTCTGACCCGACCCAAACGACCTACTAAATCACATTTTCACGACTTCGACCAAAAAGAGACCTTACGTAAAACGTCATTTCGAACAACTTTCGTGTTTCGCCGGAAGGCCGAAACGGACTCGAAAGTACTCAAAACATTAATTTATTAAATCTGTCAGATTTAATTAAATATTAAAATGACTTATTTTCTTATTAAAGTGTATATATCGATCTAGCTCCTGTTTCTTCGTTATTGGGAGTTAAACGTCCGCAAAAATATAGTTTGATATAATTTACAACCCAAAATTTGATTTTCCAAAATCTCGGACCCCGAATAACCTGTTCTGTTTTCTGGTCTAATTAACCAGATACAAAAGGCGTTAAATCTCGTTTTTGACCCAAAAACTCATCAAAAATATATTCAATATGCCTTATAATTTCATATAAATCCCACTTTAACATCAATATCATATTATTTCCTACGCCGCAAGTTTTAATCGATTTCATCACATATACATATATTTACTATAATCGGACCAAATAAACGAAACAACCGAAATAATAATAAAAAGAAGGCTCACAAAGCTATACGAAGCGAAGTCGAAAAATAAAAGAGTTCATCTCATCCCTCTTTTTCCTAGCCGCGGCTCACCCCACTCGAACCAAACCGAATCGAAACTCGAACCAACCCACATAATAATCAATCAACGAAGTAAATAAATCCACACCCCTTTTTGTGTCTTTGGTTTGGTTCGAACCACCAACCATACCCGAAACCCTCTTTATTTCCAAAATATTCAACTTCAAACCGAACCTTGTTGCATGTTAATTTTTCTTCCATGGATGAGTAAAGTATCATCATCCAAATAATATTTGGTGAGTAAAAAAAATCAAAACACCAAAGGTGTTTGTTTGTTGGTTCGTTCGAACCTAAAAAAAAGAGAAAACAAGAACACAATGGTTCAACTTGATCTTTGATTAATCTAAGCTATTTTGGGATGAAGTTTAAATAGATTCCAAATATCAAAAATTAAAAATAATTTGTGTGTAGTTGTTGTATTCGGCAGCCACCAAGAGGAAGAAAGAAAGATTTGAAAATTTTATTTTGCGTGTGTGTGTGTGGGGTAGAGTAAAAGTCTTGGTATTCATCATTACCTGATTTAGGAAATAACAAAAAAAATTGAAATGTTGAGTGTGTGGTGAGACATAGGCTGACGCCTATGGTGGTCTTTGCATGCATTCTTGTTATATATATATATATATATATATATATATATATATATATATATATATATATATATATATATATATATATATTCTTTTTCTTTTATTTACTTGTTAAATTTTTTCGTCAACATTTATTTAAAAGTGAGTCTTGTACCCATTCAAATAAAACGCGAGCTTTGGCTAAGGTCGAGGAATAAAGACGACACGGTTCATAAAATAATATTTTATGATCATAAAAATAATAACAAGGTGTGTCGTAAATTTTACGAGGTTCAAAACGATTAACACACTCGCGATCGAACGTTGACTCGCGAAACGTCAAAAAAATAAAAATAGTCAAATCTTTTTCACGGATAATTATTCAAAGCACAACTCGCAAATAGCTAAAACGACGATTTTCTTTAAAACGGCTAAAAATAAAAATAATAAATTCCATAAAAATTATAAATAGAATTAGAGCTCGGTTAAAATATTGATCTTAAATTCGGGTTATTAAATCCTCCTCCCCGTAAAGGAGTGCCGTCCCGGTGCTCAATTCGCTTTATTCGTATTTGGTTTACTTGTGAAGAGATGAGGATATACTCAGGTCATCGTAGAGGTTTCCAACGAAAATTTAAATGAACAAAAGTCAAAGCATCAAATATATGCAATGAATATGAGCGAACGAATCAATGTCATAAGAATCTTTAAAAAGAAGGATAAAGTACATGACTCAAAGAAAAAGCCATTGGAACGAAGAATTTAACAAGTTGTTAATTCTTGGAAGCGGTTAATGGTTCATTACTATTAGATTATCAAGTCCATGGCGATCGATACACATTCGGAAAAATCCATATAACAAATCACGAGCCGAAAGAAGTTCATAGCCCAAAGAATGATTCATACGAACGAACACACGCTATGTCGGATAAACATAAGTCCACTCATTTATAATTTGTCACTTATAAAAAGAGGCGTCCCAATCCTTGTAAATAAGGAATTATAAACTTATGGTTCAGCGATTTATAATTCCCTTATTCAAATGAAGAGGCGTTCCAATCCATTTCAATAAGGTGTTTATAAATAGTCCTACTTAAGTATCATCGGCACAAAACACGATATCAAAACAAGACCAAATGTTACATTAAGTAAAAAGGAGTGTCTCCTTGATGGCATGATTCTTCAAAATCATAAGAAGTAACGAGAACAAGAATGAGACGTTACTCAATCACGTTTTAAAGGTAAGTGCCTAAAGGCGGCACGATCTGAGGTGACAAGTTAAAGTCGTATTCCCATCAACTGGAAGACTTCAAAATGATAGATTACGAAATCACATATGCGATTCAAGAGCATAAGAAGAGTGTTCAAACTCAGAGTCGAATGATAAAATAACTAGTGGAATTGACAAACTACATCGAATTTCAATATCATCAAAAGGACATAAAGTAAGTTCGCGTAAATTTTTCGGAGATAATCGCATCGCTCATAATATATTGAAGTAAACGAACTCATTAAGACGTACCATAGTACTATACACATATGTAAGTAATTATTATTACGTAGACGATTTCGCCTTTAGGCTTCGGTTAGCACTGGCATCAAACCAAGCTCGATTAAAAGCATTGACAACTAATACATAACATGTGGGTAGGCGTACCCCTCCGATACTAATCACAATATTATATGAGTAGATGTACTCATCCGATCCAAATTTTAAATCACGCTAGCCATAACATCAAGGCGACACAGCGACCTTGAATAGATAAAACTCATATAAATCACTTGTATATAGAATATATAGCGGCAATACAAAAGACGAGCATAAGAGATAAAAAGAAAGTAGTTAATATATGTAAGGGTATCCTTATATGATACTAGTATTGATGTTCGAGGGAGTAAATACGAAAACAGGAAGTACGCGATAATCCGAGTGGTCAATATATATATAACCGACCAATATAAGGTAAATAGTAAGGCGTCATAAGATAGACGTATGAGAGCGAAGTCATAACTTAGTGTTATATACTTATTATTCATGTAATAGAAATAGGGATGTAAAAGATAGCATATAAGTTACCTGAAAGCAAGCGCACGCGGATATTAGACAATGGTGAAAGATTCTTTAAAGTTTTCGAAAAATGGTTATAGTTTAGGTTTTGAAAGCGACCTAGTTCTCTATAACCAGTGCTCTGGTACCAATTTGTAACACCCCAAAAATCACAACAACGCAGCGGAATACCACTTGGGGTGCTACTTCATAGTTCATACACACAAGTTACA
>BQNB010108734.1:0-20411 GCA_026074375.1 Tanacetum coccineum
AACCAAGGAATACGATCACGGTTTATACAAAAGTATGTTAAGATTGTATTGATTCGCTCAACTGCTTCGGAAACGCCTCGAACTACGTCAGTCGAACCACTGCGAATCTTATTCCTAAACCGTAGTTATGTTTTCTTTTGATTGCGATATGTACCTCCGGTTAAAGATATCGGAATCATGTTGTAATGATATAGACAACTAGTTTTAATGCCCATGCACGCACGAGGCTTAAAGGGCTGGGTATGGTAACGTCTAACTTGGCGTTGAGCCTACGTGGCTCCGGCGTGGTTGGCGTTACCATACCGCCTATTGGTGTTGGCCAACGCCGTTAGCCTCCGCGTTGAGCCACCAACGTTCATTGGTATGGTATTTAAAAAAAATCCAAAACACCCTCCTCAATATTTGTTGTTGGTGCGTTGGTGGCCAAGAGGAAGAAGAAAACCCTATTTTTGTTGTTGCAGGTTTTATTGGAGTGATATTTTGTTGTTGCAGATTTTGTTGGAGCCTGTAGAGAAAGCCTTTAAAGTGATTTTATTATATTTGATGCCCATTTTAAAGGGTTGGTAATAAGCCCAACTAAAAAATTAAAGTGTTGGTAATAAGCCTAAGTTCAAAATTGAGTAGATTACTAGATTTAGGGGTGAGCAGAAAACCAAAAAAAACCGAATAAACCGAAAACCGAACCGAACCGAAAATAGCCGAACCGAACTAATAATCGAACCGAATTCGTCAAAACCGAACTACTAATTCGGTTCTCGGGTTGGATATGGGTTTGGCACTCCGAACCGATAACCGAATTCATATTATATATATATATATATATATATATATGTATGTATATATGTATATGTATGTATATATGTATATGTATGTATATATGTATATGTATGTATATATGTATATGTATGTATATATGTATATGTATGTATATATGTATATGTATGTATATATGTATATGTGTATGTATATATATATATATATATATATATATATATATATATATATATATATATATATATATATATATATATATATGTATGTGTTCTTGTGTGTGTTTGTGTTGTTAGTGTGTGTGTGTATATATATATTGGTTGTAGATATATATATATATATATATATATATATATATATATATATGTGTGTGTGTTGTTGTGTGTGTGTGTGTGTGTTATATATATTTTTATATATATATATATATAGGTATGTATGTATAACTACAACACACATTTATGATATATATGTATATATATATATTATATACTATATGTGGATATTATAATGTTATATCTGTATTTTCATGTATATATATACATATATATGTATATACTACGCTACGTAACCCGCCCGACGGGCGGGGGTTCGCTTCAGACTTTTTTTACTACAAGAGAAGGGTTGTGTGAGTTTGGCTAATATATTGGAAAATAGTGTTGTGTACAGGTGGCTTTGAAAGGATCAAAACGGTTTCGGTTAATGCCAGGATTGGGTGGCTTCTTTTGGTTCGGTCATAATAGACGGTTCAGTTTCATACGGGTTTATATAGGGACCTAAATGTCAAGAAAACGCTCATAGTAAAATATATTAAGAGAGCCCAAAACACATTTACTTCTAATAATAGCTTTGCTAAAAGTAAGCTTGTTGCTACGTAGTATCTCATAAGGGTCTGTTTAGGTTATTATTTGGGACATGATTGTGAGTTTTTAGTGATGGCTTTTAGCTTATATCACTCAAAAAATAAGCAGCTCCTCCCATGTGCTATATTTCCTCAAACTGTTCTTATTTTCTTCTAAAAAAAAACCTATTAGCTGGTAATGCACTAAGATTATGTGGTCTCAGACACCCACTAAGATTTTTGGTAACTGGTTTGGTTAAGGTAAAGGGTAAGCTCAGGGAGGTTATTTGAAAGTTGCTTGTGAGCTAAATCAAATAAACGACAAAGTGATAAAAAGAAAAAGAAATCATTGCAATGGTTTGTTTATCTAGTGATATTAAGTAATCCAGGATTGATACTCCTTTTAGTCCGCGTGAGAAGGTTGCTTGCGGACTTTAAATCAAATAAAAAACCGCATGCTAGTAAAGAAAAATTAAACAATTACATTTGATCTAGCACTTGGTCTTGGGCTTATGATATTAAAAAAAGAATATTGGGATACCAAAGCACCGCTGGATTGGTTGATGTAACGTGTAACCTCACGGGCTGTTATTTGGAAGTTGCTTGTGAGCTTAAATCAAATAAAACCGAAAGCTGGTAAAAGAAAAAGAAATCACTTACAATGTTTGCATCCTATTGACATTAGCTAATCCAGGATCTGTTACTCCATTTAGTCCGCTGTTAGAAGTTGCTTATCAGAATCATTCAAATTAGTTTAAAACAGTTTTCAATTTTAATGGAAAAGACCATATATTTAAGATTCTGAAGGATGCACTTTTCATCTTTATGGTCAAAAAGACGCAGATGTGATATGTTAAAGAAATGGATATTCGAAGTCGGGTGTGGGAGTATTTCTAATAGGAACTATATATATGGAGAATCGGTATATAAGTGGGATTCTGTCGTGATGGTGTCCATTTTGTGGACGACACATAAGTGTCGTTGTAACTAATAAGTGCATTTAGTTAATCGAAAAGTTTATTGCTTCATGGGCTACATATGTACCTGGTCCATTCCACCAGACTGTGTCTGATTGTGTCTTTCACACACGCATGTAAGCTGAGCAAGTTCTTTCTTCAGTAAAGAAATAAAGACATAATAATTAACTGTTATTTAAAATCTTAGAATTCCCAATCAAAACATGTTTATGTTGTTTTCATGACTCTTCTAATATTACTGAATTCCTAATTTAGAACTTGGAGGATGAAACGATGTACCATTGCATAAACTCTTGCTTCTGAGATAGCGGTATCAGAATTCTCAATTTGAGTTGTTACACTTTTTGTAGCCTCCACCAGCAACAGAAATTCTGTAAAATTATAAGAGAAAATGAAAACAAATTGAGAATTGTTCCCTGATCTTAGAAAGCTTGCCTTTAAGATTCTCATGTATTAGGGGCCCTGATTCTATTACGAATACGAGTTTCTAGTGAATGTTATGATCATTTGTAAAATAATAAATTATACAGTAACAATTAAGTATTTTGTTAAATACTTTTCTAGATTACTATTGGAGTAAACTGCAAAATATATCCCTGTGGTTTCAACTTTCTCACATAATACATCCCTGTCAGAAACTATTGGCATTATACATCCTTCGTTAGGCAAACGTTTGCCACAATACATCTCTGAGGACGAACGATGCAAATATTTTTTCGTTATCTTCTCACGAGGGATGTATTGTGTAAAAACACCACAGGGATGTATATTTTTTAATTTTTTTTGCTTTTTAATTTTATTTTTTACTTTTTTAGTTATTATTAATAATATTATTATAATGATTATTATTATTATCGGCCGTTTTTTTTATATTTTTAATAAATTTTTTGTTTTTTATCTGTTTGGTACGTTTTTTACGTTTCTGTTCATTTTTCTCCGACGTTATTATACGTTTCGTACGTTTTTATACGCTTTCCTCCGCTTTTATCAGTTTAAATATGTTTTGGTAATCTTTTATACGATTTTGTACGTTTTTTTATTTGTCTGCTTTTTTACGTTTTCATCCTTATTGATTATCAGTTTTTACCCATTTTTTTCAGTATAAAAACGTATTAAAATGTACAAAAACGGGAAAAAACGTAAAAAATGTATTAAAACGTACGTTTTTTCATTTTTGTACATTTTACGTTTTTGTACATTGTTTTTTCGTTTTCGTACATTTTAATACGTTTTTATACTTTTTGATGCATTTCGTTTTTCCACGTTTTTCTACGGATGAGAATGTAAAAAAACGGATAAACACTGATAATCAATAAGGATGAAAGCGTACAAAAGCGGACAAATCGTATGAAAACGTATACTAACGTCGGAGAAAAATGGACAAAAACGAAAAATGGATAAAAAAGCGGATGAAAACGTATAATAACGTCGGACAAAAACGAAAAAAACAGACAAATCAGATAAAAAAAATATTAATAATATACAAAAATAAAATATTGGCCGATAATAATCATAATAATAATATTATTAATAATAATTAAAAAAAATTAAAAATTAAAAAAATAATACAAAAAAATAAAATATTTGCAAAATATATCCCTGTGGTTTTTTTTACACAATACATCCCTGTTGAGAAGATAACGGAAAAATATTTGCATCGTTCGTCCTCAGGGATGTATTGTGGCAAACGTTTGTCTAACGAATGATGTATACTGCCAATAGTTTCTGACAGGGATGTATTATGTGAGAAAGTTAAAACCACGGGGATTTATTTTGCAGTTTACTCTTACTATTGTTACTTAGGGTATGTTTGGCAAAAGTAACTGTTGCTGGAACTGGAGATGAAACTGTAGATGGAGATGGAGCTGAAAATTATAAAAAGAGATTATTATTATAAGCTACATGAAGTAGCATTTGATTTTAAGAGATTATGGAAGATTAAATTTTTTATAATCTTATATAAGATTATTTGTCAAACGAAGCTTATATTTTAAATAGCTTATTTTTCAAAAAAATAATCACAATCTCCCTATAATCTTTGGTGCCAAACATGCCCTTAAAAAACTCAAGGAAATTGTACTTTTAGATACGTAACGTTGAAGTTTATTTATTTTGAGAGGTCAAAGGAAGGAGACTTTTCTTACTTCAGTTTTGCAAATAAATAATATAAATAAATAAATAAATAAAATATTAAAGGTGATTTCACTAGGTTTAAATTGCTAATTAAAGTTCTATTACACACACGAAACAAGTACATGGACCGTATGGTTCCCCGTATGACAATGACCAAACAGTATGCGACAACCGTGGTCCATGTGTTCTCCAATGTGACTGCGAAGGTGATACTCATACAAACTTAAGCCGGCGAGAAAGTAGGATCTTGTGAATGACTTGAACAGTTTGTGATAGCATAACATCATCCTAACATGATACATAAATGGACACCCAAATAACATGAGTTACACCAGGGCAGCGAGCGACGCACCCTTGACCCTACAAACCGGGTATATGAAAACTGGTGCAACTGATCAAACATCCTAAAACACCAACTTGAAACCATACTACTATACCAAAACAAGGGATATGTCGAAAAACTCATGTTTCTATTAGTGCACAACAAATTACAAATAAATCATCGTTTGTAACGTGTAAATAACATTTCTACCAATCAGAGCCATATACTAATCTGAAATCATCTGCGTCAAAAAACTGCTAGAAAACCTAACACACAAGGACAATTGTATGGGTATACAATTAGGCAACCCGTAATAAATAAGTAAATAATACACATCTCATCTTTCCTATAAGGCCGGGGATTTCAAAGAGAAAGGGAAGGCAAATGTGATCTATTACTCTTTGCGATTCGAGAACAGAACATGAACATTAACATCACCGAAGATAGCAAGAAGAGTCTGAAATATGTTCTGATTTCTTGCAAACCAAGGTCTAAAAATTCCGTCTTTTGACCATATCTATTTTTTCTCTCTATTAAATATCCGTTTAAATAGTCATCTATGGAAATCAAGTGATCCACATTAAAAGGGGTTGAATCTTGCGGATCATTCATCTGGTGTGCTCCCATATTGAACATTGTGAAGAATGTCGCAGACCACTCGTTGAGAACTCTCTGAAATCAAGCGAGAAAGTTTAGTGCCTTGAATTTAGAGAGGTGACAATGGGCGGGTTGTGTAACGGGTCAAAAGAGTAAAGTACATTTTTGGTCATTGTGGTTTGGTGCGTTTTTCACTTTTGGTCAAAGTTTTGGTTTTAGTCTAAAAGGGATACTTTTGTTTCACTTTGATTTTTTCTCTCATGTAAAAGGGGTTGAATCTATTTTTTCTCTCTATTAAATATCCGTTTAAATAGTCATCTATGGAAATCAAGTGATCCACATTAAAAGGGGTTGAATCTTGCGGATCATTCATCTGGTGTGCTCCCATATTGAACATTGTGAAGAATGTCACAGACCACTCGTTGAGAACTCTCTGAAATCAAGAGGGAAAATTTAGTACCTTGAATTTAGAGGTGTGACAATGGGCGGGTTGTGTAACGGGTCAAAATGATATATTTTTAGCGGGTCAAAACTCAAAACATATATATGTCTACTCACTCCTCTCAAATTGCCGCATTTGACTTTCCAAATCATTTAAACAAGCTTCAACTATTAAGTTGTTACTAGGGGTGTAAACGAGACGAGACAACTCTCGAGTTACTCAAGATCGACTCGTAAACTACTCGAAATCGACTCGATCTAAACGAGTCGAGCTACTCGAGTATATTTCCGAGTCGAGTTCCACCCAATTACTTATGAATCGTCCATTGGAGTGGTGTATTATCTCAAAGGGGTCCAACTTAAATTTTTTAACCAAAATAGGAACAGGTCAAGAGCGTCAAACGAGTTAAAGTTACCCAATATCTATTTTTTATGCATACAATTTTACTAGAAGGTTTAGACTTTATAATAGTTATTATTAAGGTACCAACATTGTTGTAAAATCATAGTTATCGTATTTTCTCTTTGAGAAATGTTTTGGGAATGGACAAAAAAGTGATAGTGGGTCAACGAAATCCGACAATCCTCTTTGACCCATACTTAAAGTGACATGTTTCAACCCGAACCCGTCTGTACATGTCAATCCTCTTTGACCCACATCGGACTTAGCGGAACTAAAAAAATGTTGCTCTAAGAAAACGTACTGTTATTGCATACTTTAAGAATACCCGTTTTTACCAAACCTAATGTGTTTTTCTAGTGTATATCAAAATACCCGTTTTCACCCTTTACACAGATCACCCATTTTAACCATATACCACATCACAGAACTCATTTCTCATACAAGCATGCTTATAGATAAATGTTATAAACCTTCAAAAATTCATCACAAACCAAGTTCCATAACACAAAACTTCTCATGTATTTCCTAAGAAGTCAAAAAGGTGCCAGACATGCAAAGCTTATTCACAATATCACCAGTAAGTGTCACGTGAACTGTTTTAAATGGTGCTAGAACCCACAGGTGGGATGTGTAATGCTGGTGCGGTAATATAGCGCCGATGAGAGGAGAAATTAACATGATTGTAACCAAGTCAATAATGCTATCATGATTTATACATATGACATATAACTAAAAGGCATGCCATTACTGATTATTCAAACAAATAAGGCAAGCATCATAGAGAACGTTCAGAAGCAACACTAATTGTCATCATCATCAATTCTGACTTACTAATCACATACAAGTCCTAAGAGAAAGTACATATCCTCAACCACACCCCGTATTATATTCAACCCCACACATACAACACAAATACTCAAAACAAAACAAAAATACACGCACACACATCGACACAGCTGCTGCTATTAGCAGGTACTAGGCTATAATAAAAAGAAATAAATGAAATCTAAATTGAAAGGATTCCTATTTTAGTACCCATATACCAACTAGAAAAACATAAACCATGATAATAATGATCTGAGTTTGAAATATTGATGAATCTACACCCTCAAAATGATAGCAAGCATAACCTTAGTTTTCTAAATTAAAAGAGTTATGAAAAACAAATGGTAATTTTTCCACACCTTAACTACAAAGGAGTGACTCCGTGATGAGACAACATATCACAGAGACATCATATCACTTTGTAAAACCAGAACCTTGCAATCATCATAATATACACTAGAATCCAAGTGATCAAGTAGAAGTAGCGTTTCCTTGTAAGAAGTAATGAAGAATGAATTACGTTGTCCACAAATAGGAGATTTAATGACGTTTCTAGACCACGGTTCGTAAACTTCTACTGTTGAATCAGAAGTCCCAAACTGCTGAATTTCCAATACAAGTTCATAATTCTTCCTAAATCCCAATATTTTAGTTATTTGGTACCTTAAAAATAAACTATGGGGCTGCGTTTTGCGGGCGCCGTAACCAGCAATAAACTGAGAGCTGTCAATTAAAGACTTCCACTGTTTGGAAACGGACCTCAATCCAATCAGCGACTTAACATCAGAGACCCTTTTGATGATTTCAGTTTGGATTTTAAAAGGGATGTTGTCTGACATGTTGTTTCTTAGGGTTTTAGTGGCTACAGAAAATATGAGTGAGATATATATATATATGATTCTAGTTCCTAGGGTTTTAGTGACACATGTGTCATGTGATAAGTTTGATGGACCAGGCCCAAAAATACCCATGTTAAGTCCAATATCAACAACTGACCCTCGATTATCAACAACTGACCCTCGATTAATAGTGACATCCACAATTTTTTTTATAAGATTTGACATAAGCAGATATAATTTTTAAAAAAAAAAGTAAAGTAAAGTAATATCTAATACCATTTTTCACGAGTTATGGGTCTTAATACCGTTTTCGACAGTGTACGGGGAAGGTTGAGATGTAGACAATCATACCCCTACTTAAGGTAGAGAGGCTGTTTCCGGTTCTACCAAAGGTAGAAAAGGACATCCGGCCTTGCAAGGAGTGAAGATGGACATCCGGCCTTGCAAGGAGTGAAGATCGAACCCTTGACATTTGTCTCCAGAGACAAAGATGATAACCACTTGATCCAACCTTGCTATGATATAAGCAGATATGAATTTAAAAAAAATGATTTTTATTAGTGATAAGTTATTTTATGAAGATTTTTTGTTGTTGTTGTAGGGTAGCTCGATTAATAGACTGATTTTGAGATAAAATCTAGATAGAATAAGAGTAGTTCATGTTTAGATGCGTACGAGATTAAGAGGGGGAGGTACGGTTGGTTGGTGCCTTCACGCCACCGTACCAGCCCACACAAACCCGATGCCGATGGTACCGTGGCAGGCGCCATCGGCCCTCGCGCCGTGCTGACCAGCCAACGCTATAGCCTTTTTTTAATTACTTTTTTAAATATATAGACGTTGGGGAACGAATATTTTCAATAAAATAGCCGTTTTTTTGTAATTAATCCCCACTTTTTCTAAAATTTACTGCTTAAAAATCATATATATACCTTCTTATTTTACCAAATTTTATACACATTTTCAATATCATTTCTACTTCAACAATATTTACTAGTGCAATACCCGTGCGTTGTCCGGCACAACTTTTTTTACGTTGTTCGCATTATTATAAAAATACTTAGATATTCTTTAAAAAATATAAATGATAGTTTGTATAGTTGATGCATACACTTCATTCTTACTTGAATTGTTTCATCATATCCTAGTCTAAGAGATAAAAAATGTTTAACAGCTATTTTATTTACATACTAGTTTCATAACCCGCCCGACGGGCGGGTTCGCTTCATAATAATACGGATAATTCTAAGTGTACATACATAAATATTGAAAAGCGCAAAACATCCTAAACACAAAACTAACTTGTCGGTTTTATACAAAACTAACTTATGTGTAAGGCTTAAACTATTGGAACTACTGGGTGGTTCAGGTTAGCTTATGTGTAAGGCTTATACACCAATCATCTTACTGAACACGAAGTCTATATGGATGTGTTAGTGCCTATTGTTTGAGTCCTCTGCATCTGAAATGTCTCACTCGCGCAACAACAAACTCCGAGTGGCAACCCATTCTGAAAACTTAAGTGCCCAAAGTGTTTCCAACAACATCCACATCTCGCTTATACAAACAAATATGATCGTCTTTCTCTGCCCACCTAAAGTAGTATATCACCTAAAATGGTCAGCTGATTAAGTATTACCGCCAATGGGGCATTTGGGTATCGTTGCAGCAGTAGCCAAACAACTATGGTCTAACAAAAAGGATGTTTTGTTACCGAGGATACCTTCCTTCACGCCCACCAAAAGCCTCTTGCCAAGTATCTAATAATATGAAAATCTTCTCTCAAAGAAGCCAGTTGAAGAAGCCAACTGCAATTTCTTTCTTTGTATATGTCCAAAATAGAGTTAGTGTGAATGAGATATCGAGTCTCAAAGAAGGTATTTAGAATGGAGGAAAAATGATTAAGAGCAATGCTACATCCACAAAAGATTTACAAAAAAAAATCCACACATACACTTGTAATGCAAATATTGGTGATGAAACTGATGAAAGAGAAAAAGCATACAAAATTATTGGTCCAATTCACATGCCATGTCATTGTGTGGATAATTTTTTGTAAACTTTTGGTGGATGTAGCATTTCTCAATGATTAAATGTCAATTATGAGTTTTGTTTGGAAACTGACAATTGAATTGGCTGTTATTATTTGTTTCAAAGGTTTATAACTGTAAATTAAATGGTCATTAATTGACAATTTTATTATTTGACTCAAATGTTTATAACTGAAAATTAATGGGTCATTAATTGACAATTTAATTGACGGTTATTATTTGACTCAAATGGTTATAACTGTAAATTAATGGGTCATTAATTGACAATTTAATTGGCGGTTATTATTTGACTCAAAGGTTTATAACAGAAAATTAATAAATCATTGATAAGGCATTAAATGGCATTGATTGCACCATTACACCATATGCATATGAATGTGTATAAATAGATGGCAATCTCAACCATTCCAAAACACAAAAACACACCGAAAAAACACATAAGGGAAAAGCTCCATTAACAAGATTTTCCAGTAGTCTTTTCGATCAGAAGCACTCAGCTTTTCCGTAATCTTTCAGGCAAGTTGTCTAATCCGGCTGTACAACAGCTTTGAACGTTGTACCCTGGGAGACAGACGGTGAATCTGTTTTAAGGGAAGCGTGTCCAACACGTGCCTCGTTCCACGATCTTTTACTGCTTTCTTCATTTATCGTTTATAGTGTCTGTCTTCTGCTTCTACCCTATTCGGTATGTTTTCTTTTATGTTATTTATTTTCTGTTAATTATTTATTAATTGAAATCTGATTTATTTTAATTAAAAGTGTACATGTTTCCCTACAATCTTAAAACAGATTCGGTGTAAACCGAATTAAAAACACTTTTGATAAATCAGATTAATATTATTAACAGATTTTATAAACTGTTTTCTGTCGAAACCAAGATTGAGTTTCTTTAGAAATCAGTTTTAATTAAACAGATTTTGAATTACAGATCTATAACGATTTTAAAAACAGTTGTTTAGATCAGTTTATTTTGAAACCAAGATTGAGTTTCTATCAAATTGATCTATTTTGATCCAGTTGATTCATCGAAACCAAGCTTGAGTTTCTTTGATTTGGATTTAGTACAAGTTTATATAAACCAAGTCGAGTTTATTAGATATCAAGATTATTTTAACAGTTCTAAACTGTTCGTGTTTAAACACAAGTGTGAGCTTTGAGAATCTTGTGAATGTAATTGGTGCGCCAATTACTAACATGGTTGCAAATCATGACAAATATCGATTCATTGAAACCAAGATTGAGTTTCTTTGAAGCAGATCCGATACAAGGTTATAGAAATCAATATTGAATTTCTTGGATACCGGATTATTACAGTTTATTTAATTGTTTGTGTTTGATCTTTCACGATTGTGACTACTCCTGTAAACGTAACTGGTGCGCAAGTTACCAACACAGTTGCTAATCATGCTGAAAAACCAGAAAAATTCAATGGGCAGAATTTTAAGAGGTGGCAACAGAAGATGTTCTTCCATCTCGGAACTTTGAACCTTGCGTGGTTCTTAAATGAGACTGCACCTCAGGTGAAACCTCCTAAGGAAGGTCAAACCCCCTAATGCACAGGTTGTGCAAGATGTGGAAGCATGGAAACATTCAGACTTCTTGTGTCACAACTATGTTCTGAATGGTCTGGTGGGCTCTTTGTACAACGTGTATTGCAAAACCACGACTGCCAAAGAATTATGGGAGTCATTGGAACGCAAGCACAAAACAAAAGATGCTGGTACAAAGAAGTTCTATAGAAACCTTGTTGAGTTTCTTTAGAATAGTGGATCTACTGAAACCTTGTTGAGTTTCATTCTAGAAATAGATCATGTGAAACATATCTATTAAGATCTTCTTAATGAAAATTGACATCATATTACATATGCATTTTTTTTTGTTAAAAAACATTATGTAATAGGCGATATTGTTTAATTGTTTAGTCGAAAGACTTCCTTTAAAGTGGTTTTGTATAACGGATCTTACAAAACATTAGTGTTTTAAACAAAAGTCGATTAAAATCGGTTTTGTTAAGAAACACTATGTGATTGAGCACGTTGTTAATAGTACCAAATTAGTTTTAAACTAATCATGGGACCTCGTATTAACAATATATATGGAATGTCACGAGTGACGTTAAAGGATCTGCTCCCGAACTTGTTAAAAAGGAGGCCGATACTAAAGTTACGTGTACGGTAGATGCTTTGAAGCATTCAGAAACCTTATGTGCCATAACTATGCGTTATATGGCCTGAATGACATAAAAACTGAGGCCATGAGGGAATCTGACCTTAGGTAATGGTGGATTAGCACTTCGGTATCATGTCATGTATATGGTGATAAGAGTTTGATTATCTCTTTCAATGCAGCTGAGAATGGAGAGATTGAATTTGGGCAACTCTCCAACTGCTAATATCAAGGGAAAAGGAGATGTGATTCACATCTGGAAAAGAGTAAGTTAACCAATGCGTTGTACGTGCCGGAGGTTCGTAGTAATCTTGTGTCCGGATGGTTGCTTAGTGAAATTTGGCTTTCATTCTGTGTTTGAATCAAAATTGAGTTAACGAATAACATAATTTGAGTCCCGACAGGGTTACGCCTTTAAAATATTTAAGCTAAATGTATTTTCTAACGGTCATTTTAGTAAAATCAGTATGAATTTAGCTTATTTGATTATTTAAATGTATGGCATGGCTGACTCAGACATGTTTTAAACTATAACTCAATATGTTGTCTAATTAAACCAAATTGGATACCCATGTTTTGTATTGACACTGACTACAAAATTAAAACTTGTGTTGAAGCCAAATGACAAGATTGTCTTTTCTCTCGGTTGAACGAAAACAACCGAACCCCTTGATATGATTCACATGATTTTATGTGATTGATACCTACTAAGGTATCGAATAGCGAGTACTTCCTCATATTTGCTGACGGTGGTATGTTGCCACCTCTTAAAATTCTGCCATATTGTATTTTTTCTCTGGTTTTCTGCAGCATGATTAGCATACTGTGTTGGTAACTTACGCACCAGTTACATTTACAGGAGTAGTAACAATCGTGAAAGTTCAATCACTAAAATATTTTATTAACTGTAATGTAATCGGTATCAAAGAATATCATATTGTTTTCTATTAACCTTGTATGGATATGCTTCAAAGATTCTCTAATCTGGTTTCAATGAATCGATATTTGTCATGTTTAGCAACCATGTAGTAATTGGCGCCACCAATTACATTCAGAGGATTCTCAAAGATCACACTTGTATTTAGACACAGAACAGTTTTAGAACTGTTAAAATATCATTGATATCTTATAAACTCGACTTGGTTTATATAAACTTGTACTATATCCAAATCAAAGAAACTCAAAAGCTTGGTTTCGATGAATCAACTGATCAAAATAGATCAAAAAAAAAATTTTTTGGGAATTAGCATACTCAA
Organism: Tanacetum coccineum; assembly: GCA_026074375.1. Classification (NCBI taxonomy): domain Eukaryota; kingdom Viridiplantae; phylum Streptophyta; class Magnoliopsida; order Asterales; family Asteraceae; genus Tanacetum; species Tanacetum coccineum. The sequence continues at coordinate 13,620 of BQNB010108734.1, forward strand.
TCTTGGTTTCAAAATAAATTAATTAACAAACTGTTTTTAAAATCGTTATAGATATGTAATTCAAAATCTGTCGTATTTTTTATCCCTGATTTCTAAAGTACTCCAATCTTGGTTTTCGACAGAGAAGAAAACAGTTTATAAAATCTGTTTTTAATATTTTTCTTGATTTATCAAAGTGTTTTTTAATCGGTTTACACGTATCTGGTTTTAGATTGTAGGGAAACATGAACACTTTTAAATAAACTAAATCAGATTTAATTAATAATAATTAACAGATAAATAATAACATAAAAGAAAACATTACGAACTAGGGTAGTAAGAAGCAGATGACAGTCATCTTAATGAACGATAAATAAGAAAACAGTAAAAGGTCTGAAAGAGGCAAGTGTTAGACCAAGATTCCCTTATAACTGTATTCGCCCGTCTGTTTCCCAGGGCTACAACGTTCAATGCTGTTGTGTCAGCCGGATCCTGACAACTTGCCTGATATATCACAGGATAAAAGAGTGATTCTGATCGACAAGAATGTGGAAACTATCTGATAAATGGTGCTTTTCTCTCTTGTGTGTTTTTTCTTGTTGTTATTGGAATAGTTGAGATTGCATTCATTTATACACAATTCATTTGCATATGGTGTAATGGTGCAATCAAATGTAATTCAATGTCTCTTAATGCCATTAATAATGATTCATTATTTTTCTGTTTAAAACTTTGCAGTCAATTAATAATCGCCAATTAAATTGTCAATTAATGACCCATTAATTTACAGTTATAACATTTGAAAAAATAATAAACAGCCAATTTCACTTGTCTATAAGGAACATTAATTTGCAGTTACCAAAAACGAGCTCGTCAACTGACTTTTAACAATTTTCCTCCATTCCAACTTTCCTTATTTGAGACTCGATAATCTCATTTCACACTACTCTGTTTTAAGGACTATATACTGGGATAGACTGGCCTTACATTTAATAATTATATTTACTAATAATTATCTATGTCCAAAGTTAGTGAAAACACATTTTCCACTAAAATTTTCCAACAAAAACATGTTCAACAACAAACCTTAAACAACCTTAAAAATGGAGGAGAATGATCGTGAAGGGGATTTGAACACAATAATAGTCATAATCTTAGTATAATCAGCTGCCATGTCATCACTACCATCACCACCACAAACCCTATAAACCCTAACCCCATCACTCACTCGATCCCTAAGTAAACTCAACGCCAAGGCGCCTGAAACACACCGGGGATTATACACGTGTCTCCTCTACATTTTGGGATGCCTAATCATGTGAAGAAAGGGATGGGGTTTAATGGAGGAGGAGGAGGAGGGACGGGGTTTGTGGAGCCGAATGTTGCGGTTGAGGCGAAAGACGTGTCGGTTTTGGTTAAGGATGAATCTACTCAGAAGATTATTAATCAGGTATATCACACTTGTCTGTGTTTATTATCCGTAGATGTTTAAAGTTGTGATTGATGTTTATTGCGCGTGTAATTCATGTGACTTGAGAACTATACATGTTGTGCGGATTACGATTTAGCGGTTTTTTTATGAATGCGGATTTATTTAGTATATTTATCCGACCGTTGACTATGTCTATTTGCTTATAGTTGAATTAGTATATGTTGATCGGACATGTTTCGGTGTTTGTTAGAGTTAAATTTATCCGTAAATTTTTAAACTATATGTTAATGTTTATTGCACGTGTAATTTATGTTACTTGAACTACATGTTGCGCGGTTTATTTTATGAATACAGATTTATTTAGTATCAACGCGACAATGCTTATACTTAATTTATCAGTATAGTATATGACATTGTATGATGCTGTCGGTCGGTCATATAGGTAACTAGGATGCTGTTCATTTTCTTTGTATCGTTGTTTTTCTCAGCTACTTAAGTAGGTTGCATTGTAATCATTGTTAGTTAATAACCGAGATTAGAATTAGGCTCTTGGGATACAAAACAGTGGTGTCCTGTTTTAGCGGCAAACACTGTGTCTTTGAGATTCACATTTTGATTCAAGAAAATTTCCACAAAAGATTGATAGATTGATTCTAGCTTTTTTTTAGAAAGAACCACTAGCTAATTATGTGATGTATTAAGGCATACACGCTACTATGGATGATGGTTTATGCAATTTTCCCAAAATGAAGACGGGTCGATATTATCTGTTTGAGAAACAAACATTGAAACTTCAAAGAGAATATATGAGGCTCATTTGGTGATGTATCGTTAGTGGTTTAGCTTCAGTTATTTTTTTTATCCTTTCAGAAACTGTTAAGAGGAAGGACTATTTATTTAGTGGAGGAGGAGGAGGAGGAGCGACGGGGTTTGTGGAGCCGAATGTTGCGGTTGAGGCGAAAGACGTGTCGCTTTTGGTTAAGGATGAATCTACTCAGAAGATTATTAATCAGGTATTTCACGCTTCTCCGTGTTTGTTAGAGTTATATTTATCCCTATATGTTGTGATTGATGTTTATTGCGCGTGTAATTCATGTGACTTGTTGCGCCGTTTATGATTTAGCGTTTAGCGGTTGCTTCCCTTACAATCATACGAATACAGATTTTAGAGTTTTTGTTAGTTAGCTAGTATATGTTGCGCTGTTTATAACCAAAAGAGGTGATCGAAGGGTAATAATAACAGCACTTTAAAGCAACTAAATAAGAAATCTCAAAAGAATGCACGTACCCACCTGTGTTGGTTGGGTACTACTTATTAAGATTAATATACCTCCAATGTGCGTTACTTTATTGTTTGGGACTTGTGATATTTTACTAACATACTCTTGCAATGTAGCTACTCCTACTCGTATAATGGAATGAAAAAACATCAAATAGCTAAAGTAGTATAAGAATCCCAAAAACCTATTTTTGTGGAAGGAAGTAGACGTACCCATAAATGGTAACAAGGAGCAAGCGTAATTGCGCCAACCATTGCCATTATTAAAAAAAATATAAATAAAAATCTAAGATTTCATGCATCAACCTAAAAGGTTCTAGTCACGCGCTATAAACATGTGAAAGCAGGAGACCAAGATAAAATTAATTATACTAAGATCAAGTTTATACTATTTTCATATAAATATAATATTTAAAAAATATATATAATGGCTAACATGTTCATGTACCAATCATGTCAACAAACAATGACACATATTGAAATTACGATATATGTATCACAATTAGCAAATAAATGTCGAGAGCATAATGAAGTTACTATATAAAGTTCATAAGTATTTCTTCATGTTAAATTTTCCTAAGACTACATTATTAATCTAATTATAAAAAAAATGTTACAAACATTAATTCAGAATAAAAAGAAAACAAACGAGTAGCTTGTCCGTTGAACGGGTACTAGTAATAAATTTTACAGAAGAAGAGCAACAATGATTTATAGGTTTTGTTACTTGTAGCTTTAAGAAAATGTATAGCCTTGGCATTTTCCTTAATTTTAGAAACTCAGGGGCGGACCTATGCATCACCAGGGGGTGACCCCGAACCACCTTGGACACGAGGTATGTTTAGAAGCGATATAGTAAATAGTTTTGGGACCTACCTTAGAAAAATTTTTGGGAACTACCTTGGATCAAATTAGAGAAAGAAAGAAAGAAGAAACTAAAGAAAAAAAAATATTTAAGTGGACAAATAGTCGGACACTCGGTTTTGCCGGAAGTTCTTATGAGATAGATATAATCTTGTAATTTTAGAGAAGACGAGTAGTTTTATGTTTAGTGAACTTTTGTTTAATGTTAGAAGAAAGTCACGTGGGTGTACTTGTAATTGGCTAGAACGAAAAGAAAAATATAATTATACTCAGTGTTATCTTATCCCTTTTTGTTAATTCATCAAACTAATACTCCGTAGTTCAAAGTTGCTAAACAAAAAATACACTAAAAGGGTAATATATTGAAGGGTTGATATTTAGGTAAATTCATAACTAGTACAATTAACGAATGAGCAACTTTTTGCACAAGAAATGGTTGTAAAGACAAAAAAGAGTCGAACCCCTTTTTGTTAATTCGTCAAACTAATACTCCGTAGTTCGAAGTTGCTAAACAAAAAATATACTAAAAGGGTAAGATACTAAATGGTTGAGATAAAGCACTAATAACTACTGTAATTAATGAATGAACAACTTTTTGGACAAGAAAGGGTTGTAAAAACAAAAGAGTCGAAATAAGTAAAACAAAATTCAATTTTCTGATCATCATCACCAAGAACCACCGTCAACCACCACCATCAACCACCGATCAATTCTTGATAATTTTCTGTAAATAAAAATGATGAGTTCACGTGCAAATCGCGGAATTATGAACTTGGTCATCAAAACACCCATCTTTAGAGCCTTTGTTTCACAACTACAAAAAACAATAACAACTACTATCTCGAACCATAATCGTATACGCAATATGTCGTCAATGACACCATCATCCCATCTGAAACAAAGACTTACAATTTTGGGACAGTTAGGCTACCGCTACTTGTCGTCAAAATGGAAGCCTATTAGTGGACTAAAGAAATACTTGACGGATTACCATCTTGATGCTTTGGGTATCGCACAACGTCTCGCCCTATTGATGTGTAGCATTGGTAAATTCATTAGTCTCCAATACTTTAAGTCGTTTGCCGAAACAATTTTGGGTTAGTTTCTTGAATTCTTTCCTTCCATCTTAATTCTTGCATGTTTCATACATTCGACCGTCATAGATTATGTTCTGTATTATTAATTAGGGAAAAAAACAATAAATAGTAACCATCTTTCACAAGTGTTCCACTAAAGTCACTCAAAGTTTTTTTTTGTGATTGTGTAATTTTTGATTTCTTTGCCAAGTCACCATGAAAGTATTGATGACATGTTAATTTTTAGATGATGTGTACAGTCACTTAGCTCACATGGAATGCAAGTTAAGTATTACAGAGGTTAAACCTTATCTGATATTAAATTCCTCCTCAAATAGACAAGTACTTGAAGAATGAAAGTAAAAATGAATTACTTCGATCTGACTCATAATTCCAAGCAAAGACTATAAATCCACCAGACCCATTTCTCTTGTTTTTAACAATTACAATCATCTAACCATAATACACAAAATACTTGGTTTACGAATCGTTTACATGACCATAATGGACAACACAAACAAATCAATGATACTAGAACATGACAAAGAGAAACATTAAGATAAAATGAAATTGTTTACAAAAATATTTGCACCAAAACAGAAGCTTACTAGTTCTGAACTAACCACAAATCCTAAAACAAGTACTGATGACGTATAACACGTATAGCAGGCCTATGGTCCGGGATTACATAGGCCTTACATGGGCCCAAGCCCAACAGGAGAATCCAAGACTACAATGGACCAAAACTAAGCCCAGGTCAAACTAGCTACGGCCCGGAGGCAGCAAGACAGACGTAGGGCTTCCAGAGGACACTTTCGTAGGTCAGCGAAAATCCGCTGGGCAAACCTATGTCCGCAAGTCACGATTACAAGCGGACTCTTGCCTGACGAGGGTCCCACTTCGGCCCATCAACAGGCCCAAGCAAAATACTAGGAAAACCTAGTATTTGGCTCACCTATAAAAATGGGTACTCTAACACCCCACAAGGTATGATTCTCCAATCATATTTTACACACACATACTCTGACATTCTCTGAAAATATGTGTACTTACTCTCATGTCAGAGTCTAATCGTGGGGTCCGTCCCCACGGTAAGACTATAGTTTACCCAATAACCATCCATATCCATCTATTCAATCTGTCACATATTTTGTACTAACAAGTTGGCGCCATTCGTGGGACTCAAATATAACCACGTTCTACGAAAATACTCACCATGAGCAATCATGAACCGCCCGTTCCTAGCCAACCCACGTCCGCCGTGCGAAATACGGTTGGGAGAGGAAAAGAGCCAACTCTACATGACCGAGATGGGGCCGCGTCCGACGCATCCCTGCAGGAATATTGCGACAAAAACTACTACCAATTGTTACCAATCATAGCTGAGAAGTTTAACCGAGAAAAAGAAAAAAAACGAAAAGCTGAAAGAAGTGAAAGCCTGACTTAACTTTGTGAAGTGCTCTGGAACATCACGGTATTTTGAGTTAAGGACGATGAGTACCAAGAAACACGAAGAGGGCACCGATCTAGGCGCTCCCACAGCCCAAGACCCAACCTAAGTGTGTTTTCAAGAATAAGGCGCGAACGGTCAAGATCACCAAGGAAAAACTCAAAAAAGAAAGAAGGAGGCGTATTCAAAAGGTTGGGCGGCAGAGGACGAACTGTGTCTGCATGCTTTGACAGCCGCAACCAATTCTCCCACTTGAAATACACAGAGGCGCTCTCAGAAAGTGAGGACAGCAAAGGTTGGCATTGGAAATCAAAATCAAGGGAGAAAAGATCAAGCAGGGAGGAGGATGACCTATCCTAGCCATGGGTGTGAAGAAATAGATCCTTTTACACCTAGAATCCACTACTTTGATTTCCAAAAAACAAGAATGCCTAACCACATTAAGACATACGATGGGAGTGAAGATCCGGAGGATCACTTAAATTTTTTAGGTAGCCGCAAAAATAGAGCGGTGGGCTATGCCAACCTGGTGTCACATGTTCAACTCTACGCTAACAGGAAACACGAGAGTATGGTTCGATGACCTTCCGGCCGAATCAATAGACAGCTATGATGATTTGAAGAAAGCGTTCCTAGAAAACTACCTTCAGCAGAAGAAGTACATCAAAGATCCTATAGAACTCCATAACATCAAGCAACGTGATGCATAGTC